>JAQIUQ010007277.1:275000-288829 GCA_030378365.1 Hybognathus amarus
CAGTGAATCACAGAAGATGATGTTTATGAGACAGTTGTTTAATGCCACTAACCTTATTAAAAACTTGTCAGTTTACTGGCAAAACTGTATTATTATTTTTCTTTACCATGGACAAAATCAATATTAAGCAATTTTCTTACTAAACTGAAACTGTCTGAAGTCGTAGGTGGCCTCAGTGCCACAGGGGTTTACTCTCCTTTGAGATTTATTGGGCGGAATTTTGAATAGATGAATCCAATGATTGAATTTGAAATTCATTTGCCATTCAGTCCATTAGAGACCGTCACATGAGGAAAAAGTCATTCTGAATATTAATTTGCAATAATTTTGCAATACCCTTAGGTGAAAGAAATCTTTATAGTTCTCAATAAAACGCATTTAAGAACTTGATTTGAATGGCGGGGTAAATGCTCATTTTCTACAACCGCTTTGATTGGTGGAAAGGCTACAGCCTTGTGCGGCCAATGTTTTGTGGGTCACCAAACAGTCATTTATGGATAGGACATATGTTACATAGTTGGCTTTCACTTGCAATCTAGACTCAGTCAGACCATCTGTTAAACATCTTTTTGGTCCATTTAAAGAAGTTTCTTCCAAGGAAGTCACATTGAACAGGAAACGAAAGTAGCACTTTCCGTACTTCTTTTACATTTTAGCCTGCAGATATTCTGGTTATAAAAAGAGTACTAACCTACTTTAATAAGAACTTTGAGCCTTGAAACTCAACATGGTGTTGATGTCACTGCTGTTTTCACGGCATTTCTCTTTTTAACGTCAAAAAGATTAAGGGCAATTATTATAACTTTTTGAGGCTAAAATACATTCTTTATCCCAGTTTCCAGTTCAGTTTAGCTAGGAAATGGGGACTCCAAAAGAGTTTGTTTGTAGTTTATGTCTTGCTAATCGCAGCTTTGGTAGACCAGTGGAATAAAATCAAGGCGATGTAACTTACAAGGAAGTAACTTTTAGCATTCTGGAGGATCGTCAAAATGAGAGTGTTAGTAGACTTAAAGGGATAGTTCACTTTGAAATAATTTTTTAGTATCGTTTTAGCTTACCTCAAGGGCATCCAAGAATAGGTGTCTTTGTTTCTGCAGTAGTTTCAATTTTGATATTTTTAGGTCAAACAACGCTCTTGTCTATCGGTCATATAATGGAGGTCTATGGTCACCACCTCAAAGAGCATGCACAGAGAAGTCCAAATTAAAACATGATTTAATGACTCGTGAATGATTACGCATTGATGGCCCGAGACCTGAACAAGCGCTTGTGTTGAGAAACTAACAGTATTTATCTCGTTTTTACCTTTTAGCCATGGTCAGTGATCTGAGGGCGCAGGTGCTCCTTGCTGCACTTGGACGTGGCTGTGGTCACAAGAGGTAAAGTCGATATAAATAGTGTTCGTTTTCTCACACAAACTTCTCGTTCGTGTCTTAGGCCATCAAAGCTTACATTTACAGAGTCATTAAATCATGTTTAATTTGGACTTCTCTGTGCATGCTCTTTCAGGTGGTGACCATAGACCTGCATCTATATGACTGATAGACAAAAGCGGTTTGACCTAAAAATGTCAAAATGGAAACTAATGTGAAAACAAAGACACCTACATCTTGGATGCCCTTGAGGTAAACTAAAACACACCAAACATTCATTTCAAAGTGAACTATCTCTTTAAAGGATTAGTCCACTTTTGAAAAAACTTTTGCTGATAATTTACTCACCCCATGTCATCCAAGATGTCCATGTCTTTCTTTCCTCAGTCGAAAAGAAATTAAGGTTTTTGATGAAAACATTCCAGGATTTTTATCCATATAATGGACTTCCATGGGAACCAGACAGTCCAAGCTCCAAAAGATCGTTAATAACAGTTTCAGATGCAGCTTCAAATGTCTTTAAACGACACCAGGCGATGAATAAGGGTCTTATCATGCGAAACGATGGGTTATTTCAAAACTTATTCCAAAAATGTAACTTTTCTAAGGACAAATGGTAGCCTAGCTCTATTCTGGAGGCGCGTTGTAACGTCACGTAATACGTAATTACGTTCAAAAGGTCACGGGCGACGTAGCCGGAAGTACAGAATCAAAATCGTCCAACATCGTTATTTTACCTTTAATTCCTTTTTTTGTAAACGGCGTTTGAGTTAGTTTGCACGTTCAACCTATGTGTTCAACTTACTGACTCTGTACTTCCAGCTACGTCGCCCGTGACCTTTTGAACGTAATTACCGTATTACGTGACGTTACAAGCGCGCCTCCAGAATAGAGCTAGGCTACCATTTGTCCTTAGAAAAGTTACATTTTGGAATAAGTTTTGAAATAACCCATCGTTTCGCATGATAAGACCCTTATTCATCGTCTGTGTTGTTTAAAGACATTTGAAGCTGCATCTGAAACTGTTATTAACAATCTTTTGGAGCTTGGACTGTCTGGTTCCGATGGAAGTCCATTATATGGAGAAAAATCCTGGAATGTTTTCATCAAAAACCTTAATTTCTTTTCAACTGAGGAAGGAAAGACATGGACATCTTGGATGACATGGGGGTGAATAAATTATCAGCAAAAGTTTTTTCAAAAGTGAACTAATCCTTTAAGCAGACAGTCTACTAGTACTCTAATGAGAGTTAGTTAACATGTAGTCGCAAAGTTATTTATAGTTAGTAGAATATGAAAGATGATCATTGAAAAAAAGTGTTATCCATGAAACTAAATTCAACCTTTTACATTCATAGTTGTTCACCACACAGAGCCCACCGTCTTTATGCCCTCACGAGCAGCCAGTGAATGTCTTTTCAGCACAAGTACAGTTGAGTTGTTGTACGTTGAACTGTAACGTCTTTGTTCTGACGCACGACTCCAACTCTCTGTGTCCTAGTTTATCTATAGGCTTGTAGTTTATGATGGAGAATATGTTTGGTAGGCCTAAAGTGGCGTTGCGAATGTGAGAGATGTGATTCAGATGCACTGTGATTATTTCTCAGCATGCGCAACATAATGATGTGTTTGCATCATAACTCAGCATTCCGACACATTTTCTCCCAGCTCACAGTAGCACGTTAATTTCCTCTCTCTACTAGTACCCAAAGCGCCTCGAAAACAAATACAAATGAAGCATTTCAGCACATGGGCGGGGACAGTTTCATTTGTCTCAGTTATTACAATAAGGCAGCTGGTTTTCTCTCTAATGAGCGAGAGGCAGATGAGAGAGTGAATGGCGAGTGTGTTCTGGATAAGCCGCAGGTCAGTAAAGCAATCGGAGAGGATGTCTGTCATGCTCGTACAAGTCATACCGCTCAGGGTGAATCAGAGGGAGGTTCGGCTCTGAGACATTTCACATCCTGAGCACACCTCTCCATGTGTCTGCAATTCTTCTCTTTCATGCGCCCCGCGTGGTTCCATTCGCTCGTGTTGCCATTTTCAAGGCGTTCCCCTCCAGAGAATCATATAAAGTGCAGCAGTGATGACGTGTGTTTTTGAAGAACATCACGCAAGTTGGCATCACCCCGGTTCAGTCGACAAAAACCCATTAGGATTTTTTCATTGGCTTTTGGATAACTGTAGAAAATAAGCTCTGTGACCAAAAAAAGTTTATGATTCTTACACGTTTTGTAGCCGATGTAATCTTTTCGTCTCTTTTCAACCACTTCCCACAATACTATGAAATTCTATTATGTTTTTCTTAATGAAAAGTTCAGTTTCCATGTTGTACACATCATTTCTTTGCTATTTTTGAAGGAGAATGCCCAAGTACATTGTTTTAAAGTTACAACTAAACACTGTAAAAAAATATTTTTTTGGTGAACTAAATACTAGTGAAAAAACAACAACAATGTAATTTACTTAAAGTTAGTTCAGGCAAAGAATGAAATTAAAAAACTGGAAGTAAATTCCATATCAGTACTTATTTTCAAGCAAGTAGAAATGAAAGTGTAAATATCAACTCAATAAAATTAGTAAAATTACTCAACTTTTCTGATACTGGGGTTCCCATCATGCACTGGACCTTAAATAATTAATGAAGCTCATTTTTCACTGGCTTCCAGCTGTACTTACACTGTTTTATCATTGATTTTTTGTTGTCAGGATTAGTAACTTGCCATTTTTGTGACATTTTCGAGTAATTTTTTTCTTCAAAATGACACATTAAAAAAAAAAAATCGACCATCAAATGTTACCACCATTGTGTATTGTCTACCAAGTATTGAGGTGTTTGCATTCACATGTTTAACATCTGACATGATGTAATATAAATTACTTAGATGATCTAAGTAAAGCACATACTATAAATGACTAATAAAATTCAAGATTATTGTTTTTGTGAAATGTAATACAAAGGCAAAGGAAATCCGATATTAATCAACCTTTTACTAGCCAAGTTAAAATGACTTATTTTCTATAATGACTTTTTTATAAGTTAACTTAATTCCATATTCCAAGTAAATTTAACTTAAAGATTTCTAATTAAAGCTACTGATGAATATGTTTAGGTTTTTACTTGGCAAATCTTTGTAAATTTACTAAAATTTTCTGAGTGAGATCAGTTTAGCAAGCATTTTTCAAGTAAATCCTACTCCAATTTTTTTACAGTGGAGTAGTTCACTTAAAAAAAAATTAAAAAAACATTGCTGATAATTTACTCACCCCATGTCATCCAAGATATCCATGTCTTTCTTCTTCTAGAAAAGAAATTAAGGTTTTTGATGAAAACATTCCAGCATTTTTCTCCATTTAATGGACTTGTAACCAAAAGGTTCAAGGTCCAAAAGACACTTTCAGTGCAAACTGCAAACTGTTACAAGGTCTTATTGAAGTGAAACGATCGCTCATTTAATAAATAAATAACAAAGTTTAAGTTTTAGAAGCTGAAATACTCACCTTGCTCTGTACTGTGTGATCTCTCCTGTTCGAAATCAAAATGAACAAATCTTTTTCTGAGTCAATTTGTTCGTTTTGTTCGATTGAATGAACCAAACGACTCTGAAAAGATTTGTTCATTTTATGACAACGAGTTTGAACAGGAAAGTCACAAATGTGTGTCACAGAACAGAGCAAGGCGAGCATTTGAGCTTATAAAACTTAAACTTTGTTATTTATTTATTAAATGAGCAATTGTTTTCACTTGATAAGACCCTTATTCATCATCTGAAATCGTTTAAAGCCCTTTGAACAGTTTGCAGTGAAACTGTCTTTGGACCTTGAACCGTTTGGTTACCAGTAAAGTCCATTATATGGAGAAAAATCCTGGAATGTTTTCATCAAAAACCTTAATTTATTTTCAACTGAAGAAAAGAATGAAATTGATATCTTGGATGACATGGAGGTGAGTAAATTATCAGCAAAAGTTTTCTTTTTTTAAAAGTGAACTACTCCTTTAAGATTCCACCCCATTATTGCATTAATTTCAGATCTCGCCAATAAATATGAATTATGTTACAGTCACCCATAAGATGTGAAAATACTTTGGGATTTATGAAGAACCTTATTGCATTTTACCAAGCAATTTCCCTCCCTGAATCTAAATTTGTCTGTGTCTTTTAAAGTAGTTTTTTTGAAACTACTGTGTTTTAGATACTGAACTAGTACTTGTAAAAAGTTCTTCAATAATCTTTTGTTTGCCACTTGTTGTCAAGACATATTTTTTTAAGAAAAGCAAGTTATCAATGATGTGTTGTAAAATAAAGTGTGAGAGCTTTGAGTTTGTGAAAACCAAAAACTTAATTGACTGCAGGGCAATGTTTTGACCTACACAATCACATCCCTGCAGCACTTCATCTGATGCTTCTGGAGCTGAGAAACGGAAACTAAGATGCCCGGAGAAGCCGTTTCAGATTGTCTTGTGATGGTGTCTGACTCTTCAAATGGGGTTAGCTGACAGTTATTCTTCATTACCGGTGCTGACATCCCCGGTCAAAGAGCTGAATATTATCAGGGAGGCCTGTCTCACTCCGATTCTGATTGTAAGCACCTAAATCATCGACGTTGGCACTTTCCAGGAAATTATTTGTTGCATCCCTCTCTGCTTGATTGAGGGGTAAACAAAGCAGCGGAGAGCTATAGCTGATGAAAAAACTCGCATTGATCTGGCATGCTTGCTCCTGCAAACTTAAAGCATATTTAACCCTTGTTTTGGTGGTTCCGATCTGGTCCGATTCGGTTCACCGCTCTCCCGCTGCATGCTGTACACTTCATATAAAGGCTAAATGGAAGCACTCGCCATCTCAGCCGAGGCCAGAATAGAAATCATTAAGTGCTCGCTCGTGCTCTATTCCACAACTGGAAGCGTGCTTGTGACTGAACATTTTCTTATTAATTGCCAAATCATGAATGCCAGGTGGTCATTCCACGGCTAACTGAGTCTGAGTACTCTAAAATGTGACCATCGGCGTCTCCGTTAATAACATCACTTCTTCCTGCTGCTTAATGGCTATTAGATATGCTGCTATGAACGTAGTGTGGGAACCTATCAGTCTTCTGTTTCCACAGAGATGCGTTGTCTCTTTGCTTCCCGGCAGGATTCCTCCAGCCTCGTCGCTACAAGACCTGCATGACCAGAGCGTGGGGTTTCAATCAATCCTGCCGCCCGTTCCCCATTGCAGGAACCCATTGGCGTTTCTTCTGCGCTGTGGCCACTTCTTTCTGTCCCGCCGCCGAGGCCTGGCTCTTACAGTCATGCACAGTGGGACGGTGAGTGGGAGTTCTAAAGCTCCCCCGAGGGGACGGGAGCACGAGAACCACGCTGCCCCTTGGAGAAATCATTATTGGAGCGGACAGAGCCCGTTAAAAGCCCTGCCGCTGTGGAGGAGGAGGAGGGGGAAGAACCAAAAGTGCTGGGCTCAGAGACTGTGGCTCACGGTGACCCCTGCTAACGTATTCTGGAAACTGACTCAAGTCCCTGTTCTGGGAACAGTTGGAAATAAAGAGCTTGTAGTATGAGAAATCACATTTTCCTGGATCTTTTGCGATTAAACCAGCGCAGTCTCATCCCAATTCGTCATATAACTGACGTTTTGACCATTCGTCAATATACGACTTTTTAGGGCCCCCTTAAACGTCGGTAGATGACGTTATGGGATCCTAACTCTACCCCAGACCTAAACCTAACCCTAAACCCAACTCGTCACCTAACTGATGTTAAAGGTAAAGCGTCAGTTGTATGACGACCCGTGATCGTCATCTACCGACGTTTAAGGGGGCCCTAAAAAGTCGTATATTGACGAATGGTCAAAAGACGTCCCAAAACGTCAGTTATATGACGAATTGGGATGAGACTGTGTTAATTAAACAGGTTTTAATTTAAAAAACAAATGATAGCTAGTTTTGTACTTGCACAACTGATATCATCAACTCAAAATTCTGGGTTGTTTTAACCCAATTTTGGGTCAAATATGGACAAACCCAGCCATTTGGTTACATTTTTAAATGACATTTTTAACCCAATGTTTGAGTTTGTCCATATTTGACCCAAAATTTGGTTAAAACAACCCAGCATTTTTTTGGAGTGTATATGAAGAGTTCAGATGAAAAAGTCTCTAAATGCCATTTGAAATTTTCTTCTAAAATGACCATTTTTATCAAGCTTGTATATTTAAGTTCAGTAATTTCACTTAAATGACAATTAATAGGTAATCTTCATTGCCATTTAAGCTGAAGCTTTTGCCATTTAAGAGGCTTTTGCATCTGAACTCTTCATATCAACATGTATTTGCAGTTAAAAAAATTGTGTTTGATTTCTGAGGTATGTGGTCTCAAATGTACGTGTCATTAAGCAAGCGTGTCATTAAACATTGCTTAAAATTAGCCATTTTAGCAATGTGATCAGTATGGTTTTATTAATATTATTAATATAATATGGTGATTCCATTAGCAAGCTTGTCTTTTAAAAAATGTAAACAAATCAGAACAAAAAAAACGTAAATTTTGAAAGTGCTCACCACTACACTAAAAATGCTAGGTTGTCAAATATGGACAAACCTAACCAATGGGTTTAACAATTCCAAAATGGATGAATGCAAACATGGATTTGTCCATGTTTGACCCACACATGGGTTGAAACAACCCAGCATTTTTAGAGCATACATTTATTTTGATCAAAAACACAGTAAAAACAGTAATATTCAACGCATTCTCATCCCAGGGCGTTATATAGGTGACGCTTTTGAAATTGCATCTAAATCTGACGCACATGACAATCTTAGGCGTAACAATATTACACGCTTCGGTTATGGGTAGGTTTAGGTCTGGGGAATTTTAGGGTTAGACCACTAGGAGGCGTCTTTTATCTGCTTCTCATCTGACGCTAAAGGGTGTCATGTGCGTCGGATGTAGACACAATTTCAAAAGCGCCACCTATATGACGCCTTGGGATGAGACCGGCCTGTAATATTGTTAAATATTATTACAATTTAAAACCTAATTATGGGTGTACCAAAATATTCAACTTGATTTTAAAAACGTTTATACTTATATACAATGATTAAACCAGGAAAACTACCCCTTCATGATGGGGTCAAGGGAAAAGTGTGGACACTCCAGCGGAGAGAGTGCCATAGCTTGTCAGACGTAGCAACAGTAACTAAGATAGGCGGGTCTTTGCGAAGGGCCAATAAGAACACTGATTTTAAGAGTAAAACTAATTAGGCAAAACTAATATGCAGTTAAAACTTAACAATGAAAAGGTCAATCATATTTGTCCATGTAATGCAAGACCTACCCCAGACCTAAACCTACCCTAAAGGTAAAGCGTCAGTTAGATGACGCCCTAGGATTGCGTCATCTAACTGTCGCTAAAGGGTGCCTAAAGCGTTGGATGTTGAAGCATGGTCAAAAGAGTTAGTTAGATGAGACCTTGGGATGAGAATGTGTTGAGATAAACTAGGTGAGTGTTTGGCTCAGGGTTCCTTAAGTGATGGAAGTAATGGTGACGATTAAAGTTGAGTTCCTCACACAAAGGGCAGGGATCACAGGTGACAATCTGTGGCTGCTTTAATTACTTAGCAGACTTGTGCGAAAGTGAGTTAACGACCTAAGAGTGTTTTCAGGCCAGGAGATCGCTAGTTTTATATCCAATTATCTACATGTGGATCCATCTGTGGGACAAAGTGTCGTGGCGTGGGAGTACTCTTATTATTTCATTAGAGGAATCTATGTCAATATAAATGGAGCCGAGCGCAAAATTAGTGTGGAAGCCTTTGGAGAGTTTGGTTTGTGCAGTAATTAGAACGGATTTCATCATCTGAATATACTCCTTCTCCTCTCACCTCTCCAAAGTTTTGACCTTGGACTAAAAAAAGCTTTTGCATTTAAAACAGACAAGAGAGGACTCCCAAACTTCAGCAACTTTTTCTTTCTCGTGAGAGAAGCACACAGTGTGATTTACCGCAAAATTACTCTCTCCCTATTTCTGCAGCATTTCATTTAATGTGAGGAACGCAAAAGACCTTAGTTACTGTTATTTGCCGGAATGATTAAAGGTTGGTATTCGGCGGCACAGTGTTCAGGTGACAGTTTGATTATATCCCTTTCGGGTTGCTTTTGTTGGAGCTCGGAATAAACCCTGGGCGGGGGGTATCAGGGGGCTCCTGTCTTCATCTCCCTGCCCGCAGGAGGCCCACAGATGCCGGGGCTTCAATCCTGTCCTTGGCTGTCAGTGTGTATGGCTCCAGAGCAGCTCCCCATTGAACTGATGTGGATGTGAGTGAAAACTTCACAATGTCACCCGGGAACGGGAAACTTTGCGCTGTCAGGATTGTGTTTGTTTTGATTTACAGCATTAGTGGAGCGAGCCAAACTTGAGCAGCGTTATTGCCGCTGTCTGAGAGGGAAGCAAATCACCATGGTGACTACATTGCTTACAAAAAAACTTGCTTCTTGGCTACCGTTACCAAACTACAAAACAATTTGTTGTTTGCCTGGAGAAAATAAAAGGTGAAGTGTGTAATTTCGGTGCCACTAACATCACAGAATTGTAAAAAAAAAATAATAATAATAAAAAAAAATAAAAATAATAATGACTGTTTTTTAAGCAAGAACAGTTGGTCACATCAAATGACTCATGCTATTAGTTGAACTAATTACGCCGTTTTTGAAGGTCAGGATATTTTATAAGCACCAGTGTTGGCATTCATCAGGGATATTTAAAAAAATAAAAATAAATACACACATTTACATCAGCTAGACATTAAATAAGAATCAGAGTAAAATTAGCTTTATATATATATATATATATATATATATATATATATATATATATATATATATATATATATATCTACCAGTTAAATAATCACTGTTCACTATTACATTTTCTGAAGTTTTATGTTTAAATATGCAAATGAGGCATACCATTATTAGATTCGTATACAATTACACAACATATATACTAAACACTGGATTAAGCCAGGTTAAAATGCATTGTTTCATTTGGTATTTTTGGTCTGACTTTAGTTGGCAATTTTTTATTTATTTATTTATTTATTTGCAGACAGTATTTTCAGGATTATCTCTTTTTATCACTCATAAATAGAATATATATATATATATATATATATATATATATATATATATATATATATATATATATATATATATATTGGCTTGGCTTGATTAACATATTTTTTCTTATATACAGCTATGGAAAAAATAAAGACCACTGCCAAATCAGAAGTTGCTCTGGATTTATTATTTATAATATAAATAATAATTCCAGAGCAACTACTGCAGTGGTCTGATTTTTCATAGCTATATATATATATATATATTTTTTTTTTTTTTTTTTAAGAATAAAATATTTTAATCAAGCCAATGTTACCTGAACCTGTTTTAAACCCTGTGTAAAACCAATAGAATATTGATAGGGATAAATCTGGAAAGTTTGGTGTATTTACTGTAACTGCTGCAGAACCTAATTTCACCAATTACAACATGTTCCTGGATCAACATCTTTACTGTTCCTGGAACAACATTCCCATCAACCACTCAGATTTTTGAGGTAAAAGTTACAGTTTATGTCAAGTGTAGGCTTACAATCAGGTTTTGGTGCTTCTACATCTATAATTTCCCTCTGATATTAGGGGTAACATATGGGTAGGGTTAGGTATGGTTATGCTTACATTTTCAGACAGAAATGTTGTTCCAGGATCAACACAATGTTGACCCAGGAATGTGTCTAATTCAGGCAAAATCAGGATGTGTGTAAGTGGAGACAAAAATAATTTTGAAAAAATGGCCTTTGAAATTTAGTGTAATAAATATGTATTCTGGACTTTTTCTTTCCAAATTGTAAAACACAATTGACCAGTGGCTAAAAAAAAAACAATTGTTTTGCGGTCTTAAACATTTCAGTAAGATCATCAACTCAGATCACTACTGTGTACAGGTATGTCCAACGCATTCTCATCCTTTAGCGTCATATGTGACGCTATATGCAAAACGGCGCTATACTACGCACATGGCACCCGTTATCGTTAATATAACACACGCTGTGATGGTTCGGTTTAGGTGTGGGGTAGGGTAGTCTCATGTTACGCTAAAGGATTTATGACGCCTTGTGTTCACGTGTTATATTAACGATAAAGGGTGCCATGTGCGTAGTATAGTGCCGTTTTTGCATATAGTTTTTTGCATAAAGGATGGAGAACGGGCTCGTATGTCATCCACCGCTCAACATGATGCGGTCTATGCTATCCATGCATGCTGACAATAGTTTAGTATTGTGTACAAAACTTTAAAAAGGGTTTATTCAGCTAAATCTGCAAATGCATTTTCTTTCCCTCCATCCTGTTACTTGTGTGACTGGTCAAGTTTGACAGGGCTCTGGACAAACTTGAGCAGTCAACATGAGCGTCGCACCACAAATTGGAGCGAAGTAACAAGTTCTGTTGTGAGTCATTGATGTTTGAATGAAAGTTTTGGCAAGACTCCATTTATGTCTGCTTCTCCTGCGCTGCTATACAGAAGGAGGAAAGAAAACACGGCCACGTTCTCTTTTAAAGCTTCGTTATTTAAGCTTGTTCACACATCAGAAATTCTGCAGTTTGCTGTTAAAAATCATTCTTCACATTTTGTGGGAGGAGGTCAGAGCATATCAACCAAAAGAAGGCACCATTTCTGCACGTTGCATCACACGTAGGCAAATAACGTTGGCATGTTTCCGATAAACATATTGATTTGTGTCAAAACAGCGAACGTGCATCAGTTTTAAGATGAAGGGAACGCACGAGAAAGGAACAAGATCATCTGCGCTGCGATTCAAAGAACTTGTGGAGTTGGCGAGCTGTGGGCGTCTGAAGCGGGAACCGTTGAAGGGTATCTGTGATGACAGAGAAAAGTAATTTTGGTTGGAGACCGAAGTGACAGGAAGGACAGCGTGACTTTGGTTCCCTTCTACACCTGTGAGACCAGTAGCGAGGTAGAGCACAGGTATTATCAAATTCCTCCTCCTCTTCTCTCACCGAACCCCGCGTCACTACGCCTCGCCTCCGCAGGGGTCCGTCACGTCAAGGACACGCCACAGTTGACACGCCAACAAGCAGCTAATTTATATCCTTCTCCTGGACAAACATGAACACAGCGGCAGTCATGTCACCCAGGAGTCGGCATGAATATGCAAACACAGATTCCGAGGTGCAAAGGCTCTGTCCGTTTACCATCTTTTTTCCAGCTTGTTTTACCTCCTCTGTGGTTTGTCCTCTGCTGACTTTCCCATTTGTTGGTGGTCATTAAAACTACTGGGGTTGTAGGTATGGCTATACAGTGAAAAGAGTGACGATTCAAAGGCTCTGTAGATAAACAAAAATAATCACCTCCGTTACAGCTTTCATTAATAATGCAAGGGTGTTTTGTGCTGTATTTGAAGCTTGGAAAACTTTCTAAAGTCTAAATAACAGAAAGAAAATTGTCTTTAAAAAATACTTTTGCTGATAATTTACTCACCCCCATGCCATCCAAGATATCCATGTCATCCTTTCTTCAGTCGAAAAGAAATTAAGGTTTTTGATGAAAACATTCCAGCATTTTTCTCCATATAATGGACATTAAGTGGGAACCAAATGGTTCAAATGGTCCAAACAGCAACAGTTCAAAGTGCAATTCCAGACTGTTACAAAGGGCTTTAAACAATTCAAGGAACAAAGTTTAAGTTTTATAAGCTCAAATGGTCGCCTTATTCTGTTAGGGTTAGGGTGTGATGCGTGTTCGTGACTCCTATTCGAACTCGTTCAGTCGAAATGAGTCAAAATTAGTCAACTTGTTCATTTCGTTCGTTGAATGAACCAAATGACATGAAAAAGATTTGTTCATTTTGATGAACGAGTTCAAACAGGAGAGTCACGAACGCGCATCACAGAACAGAGCAAGGTGACCATTTGAGCTTATAAAAGCTTAAACTTTGTTATTTATTTATTAAATGAGTGATCGTTTTGCTCATAAGATCCTTATTCATTGTCTGGAATCGTTTAAAGCCCTTTCAACAGTTTGCACTGAAACTGTCTTTTGGACCTTGAACCGTTTGGTTCCCATTGAAGTCCATTATATGGAGAAAAATCCTGGAATGTTTTCATCAAAAACCTTAATTTCTTTTTCAACTGAAAACAGAATGACATTGTCTTGGATATATCTTGGATAAATCTTGGATATAAATTGGTGAGTAAATTGTCAGCAAAGTTTGTTTTTTTTTGTAAAGTGAACTACTCCTTTAAAAGAGTTAGATAGATTGTGTCCACAGCGGGGTTGTGTAATCAGCTCTATTGCAATTCAAAGAAATTTAACACAAGTCAATGCAAGTATTTTTCCTATGGAATTACATTTGTGTCAATAATAATGAACTTAATTTAT
>JAQIUQ010007278.1:0-77500 GCA_030378365.1 Hybognathus amarus
ATGTGACTAGTACTTGGTTCAGTTACATATTGCTTGAGATCTCAAATATCGTCAGCTCTGGAAGGGTCTAGAGCCTCCATTTTTGCACTCAGATCTAAGTCCCATGGCCCTCTTATCAGAATCCAGAGTTTCAAGAAAATCAAAATTTTGACCCAAAAAAAACGACAGTGGTACCCCTTACGTTTTTTTTTTCGAGGTCAAAATTTTGATTTTCTTGAAACTCTGGATTCTGATAGAGGGCCATGGGACTTAGATCTGAGTGCAAAAATGGAGGCTCTAGACCCTTCCAGAGCTGAGATATTTAGATATTTATAATGGCATACAGAGCTGAGATATTGAGATATTTACAATGGCATAAATGCTACGTGAAATCTCAATATCTCAGCTCTGAAAGGTCTAGAGCCTCCATTTTTGCACTCAGATCTAAGTCCCATGGCCCTCTATCAGAATCCAGAGTTTCAAGAAAATCAAAATTTTGACCCAAAAAAAACGACAGTGGTACCCCTTACGTTTTTTTTTCGAGGTCAAAATTTTGATTTTCTTGAAACTCTGGATTCTGATAGAGGGCCATGGGACTTAGATCTGAGTGCAAAAATGGAGGCTCTAGACCCTTTCCAGAGCTGAGATATTGAGATTTCACGTAGCATTTATGCCATTGTAAATATCTCAATATCTCAGCTCTATATGCATTTATAAATATCTAAATATCTCAGCTCTGGAAGGGTCTAGAGCCTCCATTTTTGCACTCAGATCTAAGTCCCATGGCCCTCTATCAGAATCCAGAGTTTCAAGAAAATCAAAATTTTGACCCGAAAAAAAAACGACAGTGGTACCCCTTCGTTTTTTTTTCGGGTCAAAATTTTGATTTTCTTGAAACTCTGGATTCTGATAGAGGGCCATGTGACTTAGATCTGAGTGCAAAAATGGAGGCTCTAGACCCTTCCAGAGCTGAGATATTTAGATATTTATAATGGCATACAGAGCTGAGATATTGAGATATTTACAATGGCATAAATGCTACGTGAAATCTCAATATCTCAGCTCTGGAAGGTCTAGAGCCTCCATTTTTGCACTCAGATCTAAGTCACATGGCCCTCTATCAGAATCCAGAGTTTCAAGAAAATCAAAATTTTGACCCGAAAAAAAAACGACAGTGGTACCCCTTACGTTTTTTTTTTTCGAGAGTCAAAATTTTGATTTTCTTGAAACTCTGGATTCTGATAGAGGGCCATGGGACTTAGATCTGAGTGCAAAAATGGAGGCTCTAGACCCTTCCAGAGCTGAGATATTAGATATTTATAATGGCATACAGAGCTGAGATATTGAGATATTTACAATGGCATAAATGCTACGTGAAATCTCAATATCTCAGCTCTGGAAGGGTCTAGAGCCTCCATTTTTGCACTCAGATCTAAGTCCCATGGCCCTCTATCAGAATCCAGAGTTTCAAGAAAATCAAAATTTTGACCCGAAAAAAAAAACGTACAGTGGTACCCCTGTAGTTTTTTTTTTCGGGGTCAAAATTTTGATTTTCTTGAAACTCTGGATTCTGATAGAGGGCCATGGGACTTAGATCTGAGTGCAAAAATGGAGGCTCTAGACCCTTCCAGAGCTGAGATATTTAGATATTTATAATGGCATACAGAGCTGAGATATTGAGATATTTACAATGGCATAAATGCTACGTGAAATCTCAATATCTCAGCTCTGGAAGGGTCTAGAGCCTCCATTTTTGCACTCAGATCTAAGTCACATGGCCCTCTATCAGAATCCAGAGTTTCAAGAAAATCAAAATTTTGACCCGAAAAAAAAACGGTAAGGGGTACCACTGTCGTTTTTTTTTCGGGTCAAAATTTTGATTTTCTTGAAACTCTGGATTCTGATAGAGGGCCATGGGACTTAGATCTGAGTGCAAAAATGGAGGCTCTAGACCCTTCCAGAGCTGAGATATTGAGATTTCACGTAGCATTTATGCCATTGTAAATATCTCAATATCTCAGCTCTGTATGCCATTATAAATATCTAAATATCTCAGCTCTGGAAGGGTCTAGAGCCTCCATTTTTGCACTCAGATCTAAGTCCCATGGCCCTCTATCAGAATCCAGAGTTTCAAGAAAATCAAAATTTTGACCCAAAAAAAAAACGTACAGGGGTACCACTGTACGTTTTTTTTTCGGGTCAAAATTTTGATTTTCTTGAAACTCTGATTCTGATAGAGGGCCATGGGACTTAGATCTGAGTGCAAAAATGGAGGCTCTAGACCCTTCCAGAGCTGAGATATTTAGATATTTATAATGGCATACAGAGCTGAGATATTGAGATATTTACAATGGCATAAATGCTACGTGAAATCTCAATATCTCAGCTCTGGAAGGTGTCTAGAGCCTCCATTTTTGCACTCAGATCTAAGTCCCATGGCCCTCTATCAGAATCCAGAGTTTCAAGAAAATCAAAATTTTGACCCGAAAAAAAAAACGTAAGTGGTACCGCTGTCGTTTTTTTTGAGGTCAAAGTTTTGATTTTCTTGAAACTCTGGATTCTGATAGAGGGCCATGTGACTTAGATCTGAGTGCAAAAATGGAGGCTCTAGACCCTTCCAGAGCTGAGATATTTAGATATTTATAATGGCATACAGAGCTGAGAATATTGAGATATTTACAATGGCATAAATGCTACGTGAAATCTCAATATCTCAGCTCTGGAAGGTGTCTAGAGCCTCCATTTTTGCACTCAGATCTAAGTCCCATGGCCCTCTATCAGAATCCAGAGTTTCAAGAAAATCAAAATTTTGACCCGAAAAAAAAACGACAGTGGTACCCCTACGTTTTTTTTTCGAGGTCAAAATTTTGATTTTCTTGAAACTCTGGATTCTGAATAGAGGGCCATGTGACTTAGATCTGAGTGCAAAAATGGAGGCTCTAGACCCTTCCAGAGCTGAGATATTTAGATATTTATAATGGCATACAGAGCTGAGATATTGAGATATTTACAATGGCATAAATGCTACGTGAAATCTCAATATCTCAGCTCTGGAAGTGTCTAGAGCCTCCATTTTTGCACTCAGATCTAAGTCCCATGGCCCTCTATCAGAATCCAGAGTTTCAAGAAAATCAAAATTTTGACCCGAAAAAAAAAACGTAAGGGGTACCACTGTACGTTTTTTTTGGGGTGAAAATTTTGATTTTCTTGAAACTCTGGATTCTGATAGAGGGCCATGTGACTTAGATCTGAGTGCAAAAATGGAGGCTCTAGACCCTTGCAGAGCTGAGATATTGAGATTTCACGTAGCATTTATGCCATTGTAAATATCTCAATATCTCAGCTCTATATGCCATTATAAATATCTAAATATCTCAGCTCTGGAAGGGTCTAGAGCCTCCATTTTTGCACTCAGATCTAAGTCCCATGGCCCTCTATCAGAATCCAGAGTTTCAAGAAAATCAAAATTTTGACCCGAAAAAAAAACGTAAGGGGTACCACTGTCGTTTTTTCGGGTCAAAATTTTGATTTTCTTGAAACTCTGGATTCTAAATAGAGGGCCATGTGACTTAGATCTGAGTGCAAAATGGAGGCTCTAGACCCTTCCAGAGCTGAGATATTGAGATTTCACGTAGCATTTATGCCATTGTAAATATCTCAATATCTCAGCTCTGTATGCCATTATAAATATCTAGATATCTCAGCTCTGGAAGGGTCTGAGATATTTAGATATGTATAATGGCATACAGAGCTGAGATATTGAGATATTTACAATGGCATAAATGCTACGTGAGATCTCAATATCTCAGCTCTGGAAGGGTCTAGAGCCTCCATTTTTGCACTCAGATCTAAGTCCCATGGCCCTCTATCAGGAATCCAGAGTTTACAAGAAAATCAAAATGTTGACCCGGAAAAAAAAACAACAGTGGTACCCCTTGGTCATTTTTCGGGGGTCAGAAGTTTCGATTTTCTTGAAACTCTGAATTATGATAGAGGGCCATGTGACTTGATCTGAGTGCAAAATGAAGGCTCTAGACCCTTCCAGAGCTGAGATATTTCAGATATTTCATTTAATGGCATGCAGAGCTGCAGATATTGAGATATTTACAATGGCATAAATGCTACATGAAATATCGATGTCTCAGCTCTGGAAGTGTCTAGAGCCTCCATTTTTGCACTCAGATCTAAGTCACATGGCCCTCTATCAGAATCCAGAGTTTCAAGAAAATCAAAATTTTGACCCGAAAAAAAAACGTAAGGGGTACCACTGTCGTTTTTTTTCGAGGTCAGAAATTTTGATTTCTTGAAACTCTGGATACTGATAGAGGCCATGGGACTTAATCTGAGTGCAAAATGGAGGCTCTAAGACCCTTGCCAGAGCTGAGATATTTAGATATTTATAATGGCATACAGAGCTGAGATATTGAGATATTTACAATGGCATAAATGCTACGTGAAATCTCAATATCTCAGCTCTGGAAGGTGTAGAGCCTCCATTTTTGCACTCAGATCTAAGTCACATGGCCCTCTATCAGAATCCAGAGTTTCAAGAAAATCAAAATTTTGACCCAAAAAAAAAACGTAAGGGGTACCACTGTCGTTTTTTTTTCGGGGTCGAAATTTTGATTTTCTTGAAACTCTGGATTCTGATAGAGGGCCATGGGACTTGATCTAAGTGCAAAAATGGAGGCTCTAGACCCTTCCAGAGCTGAGATATTTAGATATTTATAATGGCATACAGAGCTGAGATATTGAGATATTTACAATGGCATAAATGCTACGTGAAATCTCAATATCTCAGCTCTGGAAGGTGTGAGCCTCCATTTTTGCACTCAGATCTAAGTCACATGGCCCTCTATCGGAATCCAGAGTTTCAAGAAAATCAAAATTTTGACCCAAAAAAAAAAAACGACAGTGGTACCCCTTCGTTTTTTTTCGGGTCAGAAATTTTGATTTTCTTGAAACTCTGGATTCTGATAGAGGGCCATGGGACTTAGATCTGAGTGCAAAAATGGAGGCTCTAGACCCTTCCAGAGCTGAGATATTTAGATATTTATAATGGCATACAGAGCTGAGATATTGAGATATTTACAATGGCATAAATGCTACGTGAGATCTCAAATATCTCAGCTCTGGAAGGTGTCTAGAGCCTCAATTTTTGCACTCAGATCTAAGTCACATGGCCCTCTATCAGAATCCAGAGTTTCAAGAAAATCAAAATTTTGACCCAGAAAAAAAACGTAAGGGGTACCACTGTCGTTTTTTTTCGAGGTTGAGAATTTTGATTTTCTTGAAACTCTGGATTCTGATAGAGGGCCATGTGACTTAGATCTGAGTGCAAAAATGGAGGCTCTAGACCCTTTCCAGAGCTGAGATATTGAGATTTCACGTAGCATTTATGCCATTGTAAATATCTCAATATCTCAGCTCTGTATGCCATTATAAATATCTAAATATCTAGCTCTGGAAGGGTCTAGAGCCTCCATTTTTGCACTCAGATCTAAGTCCCATGGCCCTCTATCAGAATCCAAGTTTTCAAGAAAATCAAAATTTTGACCCAAAAAAAAAACGTAAGGGGTACCACTGTCGATTTTTTTTCGGGTCAAAATTTTGATTTTCTTGAAACTCTGAATTCTGATAGAGGGCCATGGGACTTAGATCTGAGTGCAAAAATGGAGGCTCTAGACCCTTCCAGAGCTGAGATATTTAGATATTTATAATGGCATACAGAGCTGAGATATTGAGATATTTACAATGGCATAAATGCTACATGAAGATCTCAATATCTCAGCTCTGGAAAGGTCTAGAGCCTCCATTTTTGCACTCAGATCTAAGTCACATGGCCCTCTATAGGAATCCAGAGTTTCAAGAAAATCAAAATTTTGACCCAAAAAAAAACGTAAGGGGTACCACTGTCGTTTTTTTTTCGGGTCAGAATTTTGATTTTCTTGAAACTCTGGATTCTGATAGAGGGCCATGGGACTTAGATCTGAGTGCAAAAATGGAGGCTCTAGACCCTTCCAGAGCTGAGATATTGAGATCTCACGTAGCATTTATGCCATTGTAAATATCTCAATATCTCAGCTCTGTATGCCATTATAAATATCTACAATATCTCAGCTCTGGAAGGGTCTAGAGCCTCCATTTTTGCACTCAGATCTAAGTCCCATGGCCCTCTATCAGAATCCAGAGTTTCAAGAAAATCAAAATTTTGACCCGAAAAAAAACGTAAGGGGTACCACTGTCGTTTTTTTTTCGAGGTGCGAAGTTTGGATTTTCTTGAAACTCTGGATTCTGATAGAGGGCCATGGGACGTAATCTGAGTGCAAAAATGGAGGCTCTAGACCCTTCCAGAGCTGATATATTGAGATTTCACGTAGCATTTATGCCATTGTGAATATCTCAATATCTCAGCTATATGCCATTATAAATCTGCTAAATATCTAGCTAGCTGGAAGGTATGAGTATTTAGATGTGTATAATGGCATACAGAGCTGAGATATTGAGATATTTACAATGGCATAAATGCTACGTGAGATCTCAATATCTCAGCTCTGGAAGGTCTAGAGCCTCCATTTTTGCACTCAGATCTAAGTCCCATGGCCCTCTATCAGAATCCAGAGTTTTCAAGAAAATCAAAATGTTGACCCAAAAAAAAAGACAGTGAGGGTTCCCCTTCGTGTTTTTTTTCGGGTCAGAAGTTTGATTTATTTGAAACTCTGAAATTCTGATAGAGGGCCATGGGACTTAGATCTGAGTGCAAAAATGGAGGCTCTGAGACCCTTCCAGAGCTGAGATATTTTAGATATTTATAATGGCATACAGAGCTGAGATATTGAGATATTTACAATGGCATAAATGCTACGTGAAATCTCAATATCTCAGCTCTGAAGAGTCTAGAGCCTCCATTTTTGCACTCAGATCTAAGTCACATGGCCCTCTATCAGAATCCAGAGTTTCAAGAAAATCAAAATTTTGACCCAAAAAAAAAAAACGTACAGGGGTACCACTGTCGTTTTTTTTTCGAGATCAAAATTTTGATTTTCTTGAAACTCTGGATTCTGATAGAGGGCCATGGGACTTAAATCTGAGTGCAAAAATGGAGGCTCTAGACCCTTCCAGAGCTGAGATATTTAGATATTTATAATGGCATACAGAGCTGAGATATTGAGATATTTACAATGGCATAAATGCTACGTGAGATCTCAATATCTCAGCTCTGGAAGGTCTGAGGCCTCCATTTTTGCACTCAGATCTAAGTCACATGGCCCTCTATCAGAATCCAGAGTTTCAAGAAAATCAAAATTTTGACCCGAAAAAAAAACGTAAGGGGTACCACTGTCGTTTTTTTTCGAGGTAGAAATTTTGATTTTCTTGAAACTCTGGATTCTGATAGAGGGCCATGTGACTTAGATCTGAGTGCAAAAATGGAGGCTCTAGACCCTTCCAGAGCTGAGATATTTAGATATTTATAATGGCATACAGAGCTGAGATATTGAGATATTTACAATGGCATAAATGCAACGTGAAATCTCAATATCTCAGCTCTGGAAGGTCTAGAGCCTCCATTTTTGCACTCAGATCTAAGTCACATGGCCCTCTATCAGGAATCCAGAGTTTCAAGAAAATCAAAATTTTGACCCAAAAAAAAAACGACAGTGGTACCCCTTACGTTTTTTTTTCAGGGTCAAAATTTTGATTTTCTTGAAACTCTGGATTCTGATAGAGGGCCATGGGACTTAGATCTGAGTGCAAAAATGGAGGCTCTAGACCCTTCCAGAGCTGAGATATTTAGATATTTATAATGGCATACAAGCTGAGATATTGAGATATTTACAATGGCATAAATGCTACGTGAAATATTCAATATCTCAGCTCTGGAAGGGTCTAGAGCCTCCATTTTTGCACTCAGATCTAAGTCACATGGCCCTCTATCAGAATCCAGAGTTTCAAGAAAATCAAAATTTTGACCCGAAAAAAAAAACGTAAGGGGTACCACTGTCGTTTTTTTTTGGGTCAGAAATTTTGATTTTCTTGAAACTCTGGATTCTGATAGAGGGCCATGTGACTTAGATCTGAGTGCAAAAATGGAGGCTCTAGACCCTTCCAGAGCTGAGATATTGAGATTTCACGTAGCATTTATGCCATTGTAAATATCTCAATATCTCAGCTCTGTATGCCATTATAAATATCTAAATATCTCAGCTCTGGAAGGGTCTAGAGCCTCCATTTTTGCACTCAGATCTAAGTCCCATGGCCCTCTATCAGAATCCAGAGTTTCAAGAAAATCAAAATTTTGACCCAAAAAAAAAACGTAAGGGGTATCACTGTCAACTTTTTCGGGTGGAATTTGATTCTCTTGAAATTCTAAATTACTGATAAGAGGCCATGTGGCTTGAGATATGAGATGCAAAAATGGAGGCTTAGACCCTTGCCAGAGCATGAATTGAGATCTCACGTAGCATTTATGCCATTGTAAATATCTCAATATGTCTCAGCTCTGTATGCCATTATAAATATCTAAATATCTCTAGCTCTGAAAGGTATGAAGATATTTAGATATTTATTATGGCATACAGAGCTGAGATATTGAGATATTTACAATGGCATAAATGCTACGTGAAATCTCAATATCTCAGCTCTGGAAGGGTATGAGCCTCCATTTTTGCACTCAGATCTAAGTCACATGGCCCTCTATCAGAATCCAGAGTTTCAAGAAAATCAAAATTTTGACCCGAAAAAAAAAACGACAGTGGTACCCCTTCGTTTTTTTTGGGATTCAAAGATTTTGATTTCTTGAAACTCTGGATTCTGATAGAGGGCCATGGGACTTAGATCTGAGTGCAAAATGGAGGCTCTAGACCCTTCCAGAGCTGAGTATTTAGATATTTATAATGGCATACAGAGCTGAGATATTGAGATATTTACAATGGCATAAATGCTACGTGAAATCTCAATATCTCAGCTCTGGAAGGTCTCGAGCCTCCATTTTTGCACTCAGATCTAAGTCCCATGGCCCTCTATCAGAATCCAGAGTTTCAAGAAAATCAAAATTTTGACCCGAAAAAAAAACGACAGTGGTACCCCTTACGATTTTTTTCGAGGTCAGAAATTTTGATTTTCTTGAAACTCTGGATTCTGATAGAGGGCCATGGGACTTAGATCTGAGTGCAAAAATGGAGGCTCTAGACCCTTCCAGAGCTGAGATATTGAGATTTCACGTAGCATTTATGCCATTGTAAATATCTCAATATCTCAGCTCTGTATGCTATTATAAATATCTAAATATCTCAGCTCTGGAAGGGTCTAGAGCCTCCATTTTTGCACTCAGATCTAAGTCCCATGGCCCTCTATTAGGAATCCAGAGTTTCAAGAAAATCAAAATTTTGACCCGAAAAAAAACGACAGTGGTACCCCTTCGTTTTTTTTTGGGGTCAAAATTTTGATTTTCTTGAAACTCTGGATTCTGATAGAGGGCCATGGGACTTAGATCTGAGTGCAAAATGGAGGCTCTAGACCCTTCCAGAGCTGAGATATTGAGATTTCACGTAGCATTTATGCCATTGTAAATATCTCAATATCTCAGCTCTGTATGCCATTATAAATATCTAAATATCTCAGCTCTGGAAGGGTCTAGAGCCTCCATTTTTGCACTCAGATCTAAGTCCCATGGCCCTCTATCAGAATCCAGAGTTTCAAGAAAATCAAAATTTTGACCCGAAAAAAAAAACGACAGTGGTACCCCTTACGTTTTTTTTTTGGGTCAGAAATTTTGATTTTCTTGAAACTCTGGATTCTGATAGAGGGCCATGGGACTTAGACCTGAGTGCAAAAATGGAGGCTCTAAACCCTTCCAGAGCTGAGATATTGAGATCCCACGTAGCATTTATACCATAATAAATATCTCAATATCTCAGCTCTGGAAAGCTCTAGAGCCTCCAGTTTTCTAAGTCCCATGGCTCTAGATTTTTTATTTTTTTTGATGTCAGTAATGACATCACGACGCCCAAGCCCTATATGAACAGGTTAACAGGTTGTGTGAGATTCATCTATATGAGATCTTTGCATTGCATCGTCCAATATAAAAACCCCTATAAAATGCCTGGTCTCTCACTATTTGCGTATGCACGGAACACGATTCCGAGAGAGAGAGAGAGAGGATGGGGGCTCGATATGACAGGCCTGACAGCCTCGTGGATGAGGGTGGAGGGGTTTCAGCTGGTAAGTATCATGTCAGATATGATGGCTCTCGCTCTGTCTCTAATGAGGGAGATCACCGTCTCCCACACCGTGTCAGGAAGAACCGACAAATCATCGGCGCGTCACGCCGGGGCCCGAGATGATATGTTGACAAATGCAGAGAGTTCACTCTTTTAATTGACACTAAGAGAGGGAAACGCTCCCGCTGCCGGGAGACAAGCGTGGAAAACAATGCAAGGGAGCTAAGAGGAGGGATCTGGAGGGAGAGAGAAGTGTCGGATGTGCATTGTTAGCGCGGGATGTCATTCTCGGTGTTTGCGTTCAGACACCCTGCCATGATTAGAGGTGCGTTTCTCTGGGGCTGTCAGCGGGGAAACAGCGCTCGCCATTGATTCTGAGGGGAATACGCGGATGACTGAGGGATTTTATAAACATACAGGCATTGGTCGTTCATTTGCGAATGTGTTTGAGGTAAAGTGGGAGACATCGTTGTGATGACACACGTGGAGCTTGGAAAACCTTCAGAAGAATCTCAGACAGGCTTGTGGAAGATAAGAGGGATCCTATAGATGTGCATTTTTTTCCTTCAGGCACAGCACTTTTTACAATAAAATTTTAGTGGCGTAAACTGCATGATATTTATACAGTTGCTGATGATGGAAGTAGGGTGACCATGTGGTTATTGATCTGTTGCAGGACAGCAGATTAGGGACACGAGGAAGAGAGACTAATTTAGGCCTACTATTAGATATTAATATTGATTTACATGAGCCAATGTGCAGTGACATGTTTTATTAATTGTGACTGGCTCTGACTGGCACCATTTTGCCCAGGTTTATACAATGTAACTGACCCACCAATTCAATCTATTACATATATTAGAACTATTAGAACTGAATAATACAGATTAGTATTTAATTCAATTTGACAGACTCTACTAAAACAATGTCTTAAGTGATTAGGTAATTTTTCTCTTAGGCCATACAAACACTATATGCCTTTTACTGGATTCAGTGCATCTTGAACTTTTTTTTTTTTTTTGGTAGGATCTGGCAGCTTTGAGCAGGACGTTCTTATAGTTAGGTCCTGATGTAAGCCTATCTATTCTTCACTTTTTAGCACTTCACCTTTTTCACCAGCAGAGAGCAGAATAAACACATGCGATCACTGGCCTGAGTGTCTCATGCCTTTAAGTTATTCAGTGGGTGGAAAAAGCTGTGAAGTTACTCTTAAATCAACCTTTGGAGTGAAGTAGTGAAATAAAGACATGCTGACCATCTTTTCTGATACCATGGTGCAACCAGTAGGGAGAAACCTAAGGGAGAAAAAACAATGGATTTTAAATATTCTCAGAAAAATGTATAAAACAAAAAAGAATCACAGTAGTAACAATAGAATATAAATGTAATTTTGCCTGAATTGTAAAATATCTGACCTTTACAACATTTAATAACTTCACATTTACAGTAAGCTGAATTGCTAACCTTTAATTTTCCCCATGACCAGGTAAAAATATCTCCGTCAATAATAATAGTAAAACATGTCCATGCTATTTTAATTAAAATAATTATGGCAACAATAATACACATAATATTTTAGTTGTTAAGGCTTGATTTCTTTCATCTACCTGAATAAATCATGTAAAATCCCCTTAATTATTTATAATATATAATAAATGTATTATAATCTATAATATTTTTATAATATATAATATAATATATTGTCTATAATATTTTAGTGAAATATGCTTTTTTATTTTAAGTTGACGCTCAAAAGTATGTGAAACAGAGTGAATAACCTGTTTATATTTGACTTTTATTTTTTATGAGTTATATTGCATTATTATAAGACTGTATGGTGCTAGTACAGCACATTACCAAACCTGCACTAGTACAAAGTTTTTGCTCAATGACCATACCAACATATTTCAGATCACTAATACATGCAGTTATGTCACAAGCTTACTATAAGCCCTACTCTTCTGCACAATGGTAACGATCAAAACTTCTGTCAAACATAACATTAAACATTAAAAGTTGTTTTCCTTTACTCAAAAACACATAAAATAACAACTTCAATTCTTCCTCTACATTACCAGCCATGTGCAAAGCATGCTGGGAACTAATAATGGTGTCTCTAAATAAAGCCAATGGTGTCTCTAAATAAAAGCTCTTAAAATAAATTGGTAGCCCTTCTCCCTTAATTTTATCAGCTTAATCGGTTCCTCAATTCAAGCCTCAAAATTGTGTATGTTTCCTTAAGAAAAATGAGGAAAATGTATCTCTTGGTTCTATCAGTGAAATGTTTTCAATATTTTCTATACAACACGGAACCACAATTTTCTTAATAAAATATACACAATATTTGTAATAATCACCCAAAATTACCCATGATTCATTTTATACAGTGTGAGTCTGCATCCCACTAACATGAAGGTGGACGCCGCGGCCTCACCTCGCCAACCTCTTTCCCGCCTATTCACAGATTTGCGTCGTTCTCGGGCCTCATTTTGCCCACATAAGGAGATACCTCTCGTCTTATTTGAATACATACATAGGACACGAATTTCAGTCTAAGGGTTTCGGGTCAGTCCAGCATATAATTGTATATCTTATTATTATGCTGCTCAGCGGATGCTAAATTGGCTCAGTGTGAATGTGGCGAATGAAGCAGTTCGGCTGTAACTGTGCCTGATATGAGCTAACCTTCAACATCTCCTGTCATTGCTGTGGTCTTAAGCTCCACACACAAAGAATGCCTCTTTAAACACTGAAACCTGATGTGAATGCCAGTTCAATCACGTATTCAGATTGTTATTTCCAGTTATTCCTGCTGAAAGTGCCGGCCATGCATACTGTATAACAATAAAATGTGTTCGTTTTCCCACACAAACTGTTCGTTTCATGCCTTAGGCCATCAATGTGTACTTACATTTATGATTCATTAAATCATGTTTAATCTGGACTTCTCTATGCATGCTCTTTGAGGTGGTGACCATAGACCTGCATTATATGACTGACAGACAAGAACAGTTTGACCTACACTACCGGTCAAAAGTTTAAGATCGGTAAGATTTTTTATGTTTTTAAAAGAAGTCTCTTCTGCTCACCAAGGCTGCAACAAAAAATACAAAAAAAACACAGTAATATTGTGAAATATTATGACAATTTAAAATGACTTTTTTATGATAATATATATTAAAATGTAATTTATTCCTCTGAAAAAAAGCTGAATTTTCAGCATCATTACTCCAGTCTTCAGTGTCACATGATCCTTCACAAATCACTCTAATATGATGATTTTATGCTCCAAAAACATGTATGATTATTATCCATGTTGAAAACAGTTTTTTACATTTTTATTTCAGGATTCTTTGATGAATAGAAAGTTCAAAAGAACAGCATTTATCTGAAATGGAAAGCTTTTGTTACATTAAACACTACCCTTTAAAAAGTTTGGGGTCAGTAAGAATTTGTATTTTATTTTTGGGGGAAATAAATAAGAAATCAATACTTCTATTCATCAAGGATGAGTTACACTGATGAAAAGTTACAGTAAAGACATTTATAAAGTTTGAAAAGATTCTAATTTCTACTTTCTATTCATCAAAGAATCCTGAAATAAAAATGTAAAAAACTGTTTTCAACATGGATAATAATAATACATGTTTTTGGTAATGAGTAATGATGCTGAAAATTCAGCTTTTTTTCAGAGGAATAAATTACATTTTAATATATATTAACATAAAAAAGTCATTTTAAATTGTCATAATATTTCACAATATTACTGTGTTTTTTGTGTATTTTTGATAAAAAAATTTCAGCCTTGGTGAGCAGAAGAGACTTCTTTTAAAAACATAAAAAATCTTACCGATCTTAAACTTTTGACCGGTAGTGTACAAATATCAAAATTGAAACTACTGCGGAAACAAAGACATCTTGGATGCCCTTGAGGTAAAACCAAAAAATGTATTTCAAAGTGTATCCCTTTAACTATATATAACCACACACAGTTATCCAGACACAATGAGCGCTCTTTTACATGAAGACATGTCTCTCCGCTGTAGCGCGTTTTGGATGTAAGGACGGGTGGCAGTTGTGTTGTAGTATGCCTGATCCAGCCCTCTTTGCATTTCCCTCCTCAACATGAAACAGGGAGGAAATCTCAGGGAGGCAAAAGAACAACAGAGCTAATTAGCCGCGCGGAGCTGACAGAGCGAAGCCAAATGGCTGCCAGCCAACCCAGCAGAGGAAGAGACCCAATGTTCAGCAGGATCGATGGAGTGAGACCACTTCATTAAAGAGAGAGAGAGAGGTCTGTTTAATTAAGTCTGCGCTTCAGGGTCTAACAGCAGCCGTACAGCCACTGCTGTCACTGATTCGGCCCTTCAGTGTGGCTCTCCTCTCCACACCAGGGGCCTCCTGAAAGTGTGTGTGGGAACCAGAGGTTGCCTGAGGCTGTATACATCAATCTATACCGTTATACACATACCGTGGTTTTTGTTGACACAGGTTTGCTTTCTGTCCATCAAGTTCAAAAAGATAAATAAGTAATAAAATGAGAAAGTATTGTAGAAAGTGCAAATGAAGATGCTCTGAACTTGTGTCCAATAATCTAGTGCGAGAGCGAACAGGTGGAGGTTCAGTCCAAAATCCACTGCAAATGACACAGGGAACAAGTGTATATCAATATAAACTATACATAAACCATATTCACATCTTTATATCAAACATGGGTTTCCACAGAGCATTCCACAAGGTTTCCATTAAACATAGTTATTTAGTAGCTTCATTACAGTTTTTTTTATTCGCTTTGGTACTATTTTCACAAGTAAGGTGTACATTTTCAAAACTCTTAGTACAAAAATCCAAACTGATTACACTTGTACACGCAGCTAGTCATTCTTTCAAAACCTGATGTAATGCTTTAGTCAGTTGCACATGTTTTCAGTCCACATAATCATTATTTCAAACACAAGATTATTGTAATATGTAATGAGAACATTTGGTTTAATCACTGAAACACAACAATATGATTTTCTTTCAGTTTAGTACTTTTAACAATCAGTTCATCCAACAGCAAACAATGCAAGATACAAGTTTCAAATCGAGTCTTAGAAGTGCTGAAATGAATATGCTACAGTACTGTAAAAGACAGATTACACAGTTTTACTGTAACATTAGGCAATACACTTACAGTACCCAACATTTACATAATCTATAATTTCCAAATATCCATCATATTTGTAATCAAGTGAAGGATCAATGAAGACATCCTCTACAATCATTTAGGCAAATTATAGTTCTTATTTCTCAGATTTAATTGTAGCATAGGTATACTTTCTATAATGAAATGTAACTAAATGAGACAAAACATAACATTTAGTGCACACATTACAGTAATTTGGATCAAGCCTGTCCTGAGCATTTGGCCATAGATTCTCGTCCACATCACAATGAATGTTAGTGTAGTGGCCAATTGTGGTTACCACTATGTGAAATCAATTAGCTATAACGAGTATTCATCATGTATAGTTACATGTAATTTAAATATTCATACAATATATGAAATAATAATGATCTGCTAGCTGCCCGCCCCATAAGCAGGCCGTCCAAAAAACATCTCAAGGCAGCCTAGGCTCTGAAATTCTGCACACAAAAACATTGGGGTACAACCACCACTCAAAACCAAAATAAACAGTGTTCCAACCAATCACTGACTATCCGAACCAATCAACCAATCACCGACTATCCGAACCAATCACCGACTATCCGAAACCAATCAACCAATCACCGACTATTCCAACCAATCACTGACTATCCGAACCAATCAACCAGATCACCAAATATCCGAACCAATCACCGACTATCCGAACCAATCACTGACTATCCGAACCAATCAACCAATCACCGAACTGTCCAGAATCAATCAACCAATCACAGACCAATGTTCGGTATAGCCAACCAATCACCGAACTATTCGAAAACCTATACACCGACTATCACAAACCAATAAACCAATCACCGACTATCAGAACCAATCAACCAACCACCAACTATCCGAACCAATCAACCAATCACCGACTATCCGAACCAATCAACCAATCACCGACTATCCGAACCAATCAACCAATCACAGACTATCCAAACCAATCAACCAATCACAGACTATCCAAACCAATCAGACCAATCTATCCGAACCAATCACCGACTATCCGAACCAATCAACCAATCACAGACTATCCGAACCAATCACCAACTATCCGAACCAATCAACCAATCACCAGACTATCCAGAACCAATCACCGACTATCTGAACCAATCAACCAATCACGACTATCCGAACCAATCACCAACTATCCGAACCAATCACCGACTATCCGAACACAATCACCGACTATCTGAACCAATCAACCAATCACGACTGTCGAACCAATCACCAACTATCCGAACCAATCACCGACTATCACGAACCAATCAACCAATCACAGACTTATCCAAACCAATCGACCAATCACGACCATCCGAACCAATCAACCAATCACCAACTATCCAAACCAATCACCGACTATTCAAACCAATCAACCAATCGCAGACTATCCGAACCAATCACCAACTATTCGAACCAATCAACCAATCACAACAATCCAGAACCAATCAACCAATCACCAACTATCAGAACCAATCACCGAACTATTCGAACCAATCAACCAATCACCGACTATTCCAACCAATCACCAACTATTCGAACCAATCAACCAATCACCGACTATCCGAACCAATCACTGACTATTCGAACCAATCAACCAATCGCAAACTATCCGAACCAATCAACCAATCACTGACTATCCGAATTCGCTCACTCGTTTTCATTCACTACCTTCAAGTGAAGAGGGATGTGTTGAAGTGGACTAATGTAGGCAATAGTGATTGAGGATTTAGGAGGCGATTTCAGATTCAGACCAATTATTTGTAAGTTGAGAAACTTGAATGATTTCTGAATGATCATGTGATGCTGAAGATGATGCTGAAATGTAATCTTTGATTCACAAGAATAAATTATGTTTATTCCAGTAACATTTCAAATTACGTATATATTTATTATATTTATTATTTGAACCAAAGATTACATTTCTGCATCATCTTCAGCGTCACATGATCCTTCAGAAATCATTTGAAGTATTTACTATATTTTTGATCAAATAAATGCAGGCTTGGTGAGCAGAAGAGACTTTTTAAAAGAGAAATTTTAAACATATTATAAACCCTAAACAATTGACAGTAGTATGAATATAGAATATTTACTTTTTCTGATGACGTTACAGGGAAATGCAAACACATTTTGTGAAGTTTTCTACTACATATAAAAAACGCTCTCCTCCCATACAGTTTCTTGTGTCAAATTAAAAGTCATTTAAGTAGATCATCCAAACTTTAGCCCAATTTGAATATCTTCAACATACAGCACCGTAACACAATTTGAGGTGTTGTTGTGAGTGACTCCTTTAGCATGTGAAGAACACTGTGCTCAGCGTGCCAGCCTTACACTGACCACCTCACGCCACCTACAGTGACAGACAAAGAGGCGAGCGGCCAACATGAAAAGGGCTTCATGCATATTGAAACCACAGCAGGTTCTCTCAGTCAAGAGAAAAGCAAGGTGGAGAAAAAGACAACGTCTCAAAGCTATCTGAAACACCTAATGTATCGCCCCTCTGTCTAATCCATATTTCCCTAAGAGCTTTATGGAACAAATTGCTGCTAGAGCTTTGCATTTCAATGGAGTTCATTAATGCATATTCAGTTTGCTTATGGTAGAGTGAAGAATGCACCCGCAGGGACTCTGCTCTCTCTCAGCGCTCCGCCAATGAGAACGGCTACATCGTGTTTCTATTTTAGTTTAATGCAGCCGTCGCTAATGCATTTGAGCGGCAGGGATTCCCTTCGCTTTAAATCTTTACATCGGGGCAATTAGGATTTCTTTCGTCTGTCGGTGTGCGATCAAACACTGTCATGACCTGTGCCGTAGCACAGAATGTGTCATTCAAAGTCTCAGGTGTCGTGAGATTCATCCGATCTTTTTTATTTATTTATTTATATTAGATTCATCCGATCTCATGGGAACATGTAGGTATTTTCCCAAGGCGTCATATACTGATGCTTTTGCCAATGCGTATACATCCAACGCACATGATGGCACCGTATAGCATCAATATGAGACACAGATAAATATGGGGCAGAAGGCGCCTCCTAGTGGTCTAAACCTAATCCTACCCCAGACCTAAACCTACCATAACCGAAGCGTGTTATATTGACGCTAAAGGGTGCCATGTGCGTTGGATCTATATGCATTGGCAAAAGCGTCACTATATGACGCCTAGGATGAGAATGTGTTGGTATTTTTCTGAGTTGGCGATCTCAAATGAATTCTTACAACGCATGTGAAGTGTATGAAAACACAGCCATATTATTTAAAGAAATGAAGGTCTAAGGGCCCTATCACACCTACCTTGTTTGGTCCAGAACTTTCAGACTTTTCAGTTTGGTCCGAATCAAAATTACAGGTAGTCTATGTCTGGATCAAACTGAAAAAAGGTTTGGTTCGTTTATAGTGTGTAAGCATTTATGTACACTACCGGTCAAAAAGTTTAGGGTTCGGTAAGATTTTTTATGTTTTTAAAAGTCTCTTCTGCTCACCAAGGCTGCAATTTTTTGATAAAAAATACACAAAAAACACGTAATATTGTGAAATATTATACAATTTAAAATGACTTTTTTATGTTAATATATATATTAAAATGTAATTTGTTCCTCTAAAAAAAGCTGAATTTTTCAGCATCATTACTCCCAGTCTTCAGTGTCACATGATCCTTCACAAATCACTCTAATATGATGATTTTCATCTCCAAAAACATGTATGATTATTATCCATGTTGAAAACAAACATGTCTTTTACAAAAAGAACAGCTTTTATCTGAAATGGAAAGCTTTTGTTACATTAAACACTACCCATTAAAAAGTTTGGGGTCAGTAAGAATTTGTATTTTATTTTTGGGGGAAATAAATAAGAAATCAATACTTCTATTCATCAAGGATGAGTTACAATTGATCAAAAGTTACAGTAAAGACATTTATAATGTTAGAAAAGATTCTAATTAAATAAATGCTGTTCTTTGAACTTTCTATTCATCAAAGAATCCTGAAATAAAAATGTAAAAAACTGTTTTCAACATGGATAATAATCATACATGTTTTTGGAGCATAAAATCATCATATTAGAGTGATTTGTGAAGGATCATGCGACACTGAAGACTGGAGTAATGATGCTGAAAATTAGCTTTTTCAGAATAAATTACATTTGAATATATATTAACATAAAAAAGTCATTTTAAATTGTCATAATATTTCACAATATTACTGTGTTTTTTGTGTATTTTTTATCAAAAAATTGCAGCCTTGGTGAGAAGAAGACTTCTTTAAAACATACAAAATCTGAAAGTGTATGACTTTCAGACCTTTTACAGGAAGTTCTGGTGGTTCCCAAAAGCCGAAAAAACAGAAGGTGGCAGGAGAAATGAGCCGTGTAGCACATGGGGAGAGGAGGAGATGAGGTTTTTAATTGAAGTATGGTCTGATGATATAATAAGAGAATCAACTTGCAATCTTCTCCTTTCCTGCCGATGACGATAAAATGTTCGCACGATGAGGATGTTCAATTGGCAAATTTGAACTAGCCTTGTGTATATTTGGTGCTGGAGGTAATTATGCCATTATAACGATATGCGTCTGTTCGTTCATGTTGTCAAAGTTACCCGCGAATTGACAACATGCTGACGTCAGACACACGTCCATTTACTAAACCAATCAATGTCAAGATTCAGCCCACATATATGATGACGATAAGACGCCAGTATGTCACATAAAGTTCTTTAGTGCGCTCGTGTGAAACCAAACCAAAACTTTCTGAAAGTTTAAAATGTCTCAAAACATGAACTTGGTGCGGACTTTCAGGTGTGAAAACGCCCTCCATCCGTAAACAAATACCGTCACTGAGGCATACAGTAACAGATCATACAAAAACCCACAAATTGAATTGTACCATTTCATACGAATTGCCACCAATTTACCAAACCATAAATAGCTATGAATTGCCATGATATTGTGTTAGTTTCATAATTGTTTTCATAAGGGCTTTAAACGAACACCAGACGATGAATAAGGGTCTTATCTAGGACCGTTTGAGTCATGACTCAAAAAAAGATTTGTTACATTTTGATGAACAAGTTCAAACAGGAGAGTCACGAGACGCGCATCACAGAACAGAGCAAGGTGAGCGTTTGTGCTTATAAAACGTAAACTTTTTTATTTGTTTTTTAAATGGCCGACTCGTTTCACTTGATAAGACCCTTATTCATCATCTGGTGTCGCTTAAAGTCCTTTGAAGCTACACTGAAACTCTCATTTGGACCTTGAACCGTTTCGACCCCATTGAAGTCCATTATATGGAGAAAACCCTGGAAAGTTTTCATCAAAAACCTTAATTTCTTTTTCGACTGACATGGGGGTGAGTAAATTATCAGCAAATGTATTTTTTAAAAGTGGACTACTCCTTTAACACGCTTCCTCAGCTGACGAAGACTTCAGTCGCAGACTTTAGTTCAGTGTGCGCTGAACATTAAGTGGATGAGAGCGAGAGAAAAGAGAGAGGAGTATGAAAGCACCCCTCCTCTCAGAGCTGTCAGCATCAGGAGGCGAGCCTCTTTTCTGTCGTTCTCCGAAGATGGAGAGCTGATTAACAGCTCCGTTCTTCTCTGCCCCCTCCATCCACAGAAACCCCTCAACACACTCACCATGCAAATGTGTTTGTCACTATGACAGTATGTCTCAATTAAGGCAGACAGCGAGGAATCTCGGCACGGGGGACTCCTGTCTCCACGCACGCCTGACTGACCCCACACACACACACCACAGCCACCCGTCCCAAACACAGAGTCTGACGAACGCAAAGGACAAAGAAAAAGAACAGAGACTAAAAGCACAGTCAGGAAACACCTGAGCAGAAGCACGGAAACAACGAGTGTGTGAAGAGACATGAGTTGACAAGAGCCTGTGGCTACAGTAAAGACGACACATCATTATGATAAGAGTAACATGATAAACCAGAATGGACTAAACTCAAGTCTGACTAGAACTAGTCAGCTCTTAATATAATGATGCTGGTTAAGGTCATGGTTCAGGAACAGGAATCTTTGTAAAGATTGAAGGAGTCTGGGTCACACCTCACATATGACATTTTCTGCACAGCCGTTTTTTTAGTCACTTATTCTCACCAAAGCTGCATTCAGTCAGATCAAATTTTGTCAAATAATATTACAATAAAAAAAAATTCCAGTCTTCAGTGTCACAAGATCCTTCACAAATCAATTCTAATATGATGATTCAGATTATTATTAATGTTGAAAACAATTGTGCTAATATGATACATTTTGAAAGGATTTTTAATTAATATACATATTACTTAACCATTAGTTAATAGCCATGTCCCTCAACAAGTAGTCATAACATTATGATATCTAGACAAATCATTAGCTAATGATTAATTAAAGCAAACAACTGGAAGATGAAATGGCTTGGAACTACCATAACAGAGTTAATATTACAGTATATGATGGGCAACGATTAATGGCATCCAAAATAAAAGTTTGTGTTTACATAATATATAATGTGTATAATTAAATTGTATATATAAATACACACACATGAATGTACTGTATATATTTAAGAAATATTTGCATGTATATACTTTATATATATTTATACATAATTAATATTATATATAAATATAAATATTTGATATATTAATAACACATTTTGGTAACACTTTACAATAAGGTTCGTTAGTTAACATTAGTTAACTACATTAGGTTGTATGAACTAATAATGAATAGCACATATACAGCATTTGTTAATCTTTGTTAATGTTATTTTCAACATTTACTAATACTTGATTAAAATCTTGTTAACATTAGTTAATGCACCGTGAACTAACATGAACAAACAATGAACAGCTTTATTTGTATTAACTAACATTAACAAAGATGAACAAATGCAGTAACAAATGCATTGCTCATGGTTAGTTCATGTTAGTAAATACATTAACTAATGTTAACTAATGAACCTTATTGTAAAGTGTTACCCACATTTTTCTTAAATATATAAATGCATGTGTGGGTATTTATATATACAAATTAATTATACACACCACACACACACACACACACACACACACACACATATATTATGTAAACACAACCTTTTATTTTGGAAGTGATTAATCACGATTAATCGTTTGCCCATCCCTAACAATTCATATCTATTAATCATATAGAATCTTTATTAATTGCTGATGCAGGAATCATTAATAAATGGCTTATCTAACATTAACAAGTGATTATCTGTGCATTAGTTAAGCATAATGCATTATGCATCCATATTGTAAAGTGTTACCGAAATTCATGGTGTAAAATTTAAATTTAAACTACCGTCCAGTGATATCATATATATGATGTCCATGTTATATGGTCTCTAAATGTTACACAAGTTTCTTCAGATGACCCGTCCCTGGCTTGTGTATTGATGTGAGAAGGAGTTAAAGAAAGAGAGCGATGGCTCTTTCCCAGGGGGCCAGACACTGATCAGGCAGAAAGAGAAGAGCTGACAGGTGAGATGACGGAGATTGTGTTTAATTAAACTCCACACGTCATTAGGGGAGAGGAGCGGAGACACGGGACTGACAACAGAGACGGAGGAAATGAATTGTGGGTGGGCGGCTCAGCGGATGGGATTGAGTTATGGCAAGCAGTCGTTTCAAATGAACAATGACACATTTACTATCTTTCTTTTTCATCTTCTGTGTTAAAAGGAATAGTTCACTTTGAAATGAATTATTGATATGTTAGCTTACCTCAAGGGCATCCAAGATGTAACGTTAGTTGTCTTTGTTTCCACAGTATTTTCAATTTTGATATTTTTCGGTCAACCGTTGATGTCTGTCAGTCTTATTATGCAAGTTTCGGGGTTCACCCTGGGTTCACCTCAAAGAGCAAGCACAGAGAAGTCAAAATTAAACATGATTTAATGACTCGTAAATGTATACACATTGATGGCCTAAGACACGAAACGTGCGGTTTATGTGAGAAAACGAACAGTATTTATATTGTTTTTTAATTTTTTTACCTCTTGACTTGTAACCACAGTCATGTCCAACCCCAACTGTCCTGAAGGCACGGGTGCTTCGATCTGCGCATGCGCCGAAAGTGATAGCTTGCGCGTGTACGTCTGGCATTGTTTACATAGAGATTTCGGAAGTTTTACCTTTCACTAATCATATTTAGATTTCATGTATATCTAATTGTGAAAGGTAAAACTTCCGAAATCTTATGTACAGAGTTGTTCTGGGTGTCTTTTCCAGTCTAGCCGCTGAAACTGGTGTTGTCACTCAGTAAAGTAGCAGGAGACTTTCTTTTTCACTTACACTCGACTTTAAAACTTTGTTTATGAGAAACAAAGTACGCAAATAGTGATACCCGCCTTAGTAAGTTTTGATGTGTAACTATTAACCATAATATAAAGATGGCAAAGTGAGCAGCTCAAGCAACACCGCGTGCTCAACACCGGCTCATCTGGCGCTGTTGTCCTGGTGACGGTGGAGACCCACGGGGATATCAGGACACTAACAGTGTGAGACACCAGCAGCTGGGAACACACACACATGCACACCACCACACACACTTTATTAATATAATATACTATTATAGGATATATTAATATATTTTATTTTTGTTATTTTAATTTTAGTTTAAGTTTTAGTCATTTTGTTATGAGCTTTGTAATGTTTTATATATATATATATATATATATATATATATTTTTTTTTTAATTTATGTTTAGGCCAGTTTTAGTAATTTTAGTACAATCATAAACTCACTTCATTTAGTTGCCAACATTTCTAGTTTTTCCCATTTTTTTTAAGTTTGACTTTTTGAATTAATATTTATTTTGTTTCAGCTTTATTCCAATTACTGATTTTCTTTTAATTAAATTTTTTTATTTTAGAATTAACAATAACAAAATTGTACAGTAGTCTTACCATAGTACGAATAAACTAGTGCTGTCAAATTGATTAATCATGATTAATCACAATAAAAGTTTGTATGTATATATATATATATATAAATATATATATAATATATTATATAATATATATATAATATAATATATTATATAATATATATAATATATATTATATAATATGTTATATTATATAATATATATTATATATATTATAATATATATATATATATATATATATATATATATATATATATATACATATATATATATATATATATATATATATATATATATATATATATATATATATATATATATATATATATATATATATATATAAATAAATTTATGTGTGTGTGTATGCGAGTGTACACTCTAAAAAATGCTGGGCACAAAAAAAAAACCATGATAAAATCAAGGTATTTTATGTAAGAAAAAATGCTTGTGCCTTTATTTTATTGTAGTGAAACACAGTTTGTGTTGAACATGCACACATGCTTCTTTGTGTTTTGGGTGTTTATGCAGGCTTTGCCACTCATGCATGTGTGTAAAGGTGAGTTAATGTGCAGCTGGTGTAATAATAGAGCTGGGCGGGACCTGAGAGGTATTTTTACCTGCCGCTTTCTCCCAGGTGGCTGCGCTTCATGCTGAGTTCAGGTGAGGCTGTTGATGAGGCTAATTAGGTGTAAAGGAGGTTGGTACAAGGATCAGCTGTTCCTGGATCTGTTCTAATGATAAAGCTGCATAATCTCCAACACCACACAACAGATGACCAGCCGCTCAGACCCCCAACAGCCCTGCACAATACATCAGCAACACCGGTCCCATGGGCTCCTCGACGCGAACATATGCTGTGCAGAACACACACTGAGAACGTCCAACACTCGAGCTTACTGACAGATACATGATCGAAACAAGTATGAAGAGTGTCTTTACATTTACAGTTTCAGAAGGATGTTCAAGTTGAATGTGGACAGATGGTGTCATAACATCATAACAGTAATCTATAGATGTGTGCTATAAAATTGAAGATGTTGTGGGATGAACTGACCAAAATTCAAGGCTTGAGGGTACACTGTAACTTTTGGCCTTCTAGTGGTTAAAAAACAAAACTGCATGCATTTTGTGGAGGAACAATGTTTTGGCTGTGCTTCTGTGTGGATGAACATGAGCCTTCGCAGATAATGCTTTAATGAACTCTGTTACAGAGATACATATGGCAGTTTCATCATGTTCAATAAAACACCACTTTAGCATCACTTCTACAACATTTCACATTCTCACTTCTCTCCATCTCTGAAAAGCTAATGTTGATTCTTGTTTTATTACGAGCTCGGTCTGGTTCTCTTTCTCCAGCAGGCTCTCCTCTGTTCACCATTTGTTTAAACTGGTGGTGTTGGAGATCAACATCGCTCGCTGTGACAACTAACCTCTGCCACTCCCAGACACACACTCGGCAAAGCAGCCGGAGCAACTTTACTCTCTTTAGGGATATGAATAGACATGCAGGTGCGAGTGAAGCATGTATGCAATTTCCCACAAAAACAATCTTGTAATAGCCTTACCATAGTGAATCAGACAAAAAACATGTTTTGAAGAAATATTGATGAGGTATAGACTTACATTTTGTTGATTTTGAACAACAAAATTTTGCATAATTTGTGCATATTGTGGCACATAAAGGAACATCAATGGTTTTCAACACAAACATCATTTTAGTATCATTAACATAGTCGTATTTATGCATTAAAGATATTTTAAAATGTATTTATTTTTTAATTAGGGCTGTGAAAAGTTAATTGCGATTAATCGCATCCAAAATAAAAGTCTGTGCTTACATAATATATTTGTGTGTGCTGTATATAATTATTTTGTATATATAAATACACACACATGCATGTATATATTTAAGAAAATGTGTTATTCATATATAAAATATTTATATAATATAGATTATGTATTTCTATATATATACAGAATTTAAGCTGAAAAAAATCTTAAATATATACATGCATGCATAGGTATTTATATATACAAAATAATTATATACAGCACACACAAATATATTATGTAAGCACAGACTTTTATTTTGGATGCAATTAATGCAATTAACTTTTGCACAGCCCTATTTTTAATAAATATGTCTATTTATAGGTTGTATCATTATGTCCTTTTATTCCATTTTATTTGAGTTATTTTCAGCTTTAGTTTTAGTAATTTTAGCACAAACAAAAACTAGAATATGCAAATGAATGCAAATGAGATTTGAGAGCTGAAGCAGAGATTGAAATTTAAAATGAATTCCTTTTAAAAGTAAGACATGATCTAGGCAGCTGTTGCAAAGATTCATAAACGCAAGTGCTTGCATACACACACACACGGAAATGTATCAATGGGTTTCATTAACCAGTCAACACATAAACAAACACACACTGCTCGATATTAGTGTACTGCAGGCAGTAGGTTGAGCTGATTGATTAGTTTTGAGGCCAGAGAGGCCACAGGCCATGCAAAGATCAGGATGAGAGACCTATCGAAAATCACTATGGCTTCTTCCCTGCCTCCTGCTTTTCTCTCTCTCCCTCTCATCTATGCATCATATACACTGCCGTTAACGCCCACCATGGGAGCAATCTGTCAATCTTGAGTCTCCATTACTGTGACGGTCACACACAATCTCCCACACTCAGGGTGGACCAGCGGTTCAGACACTGAACGCAAAGCAAAACAGTTCATTACTCTTACTTGAGGTCAGGTATGTCTATTTTTATGTTGTTTTCATATTATTAGTGCTTACAGGAGAAGCTTCACTAACTGCAGTGCATAACTCAAACGGCATAATCTGTTTGGAATTTGGAATGAGTTGTTGAGGAAAGTTGTGCTATTACTTTGCTAAGCAAATTTACAACTATTTTTTAAATCGACATGAAAGGGAAGTCCCACGACCACAACACATGATGTAGTCAGCCAATCCAGGGCGGATCCAGATCAGATGGAGGACCTGTGCCTAGACACAATCACATTATTATGATGTAGTCAGCCGAATCCGGGCCGTATCCAGAAACCAGATGGAACTGGATAATATTCTGAATGTTCCGATCCAATCTGACTTCTGACCTGTAATGCCTGAATCATAATCATACACTGTTCGCTCGTTGGCCAGAGGAGAACTGAGAGACTGAGTCTGGTTTCTCCCAAGGCTTTTTTCTCCTTGCCACTGTTGCCTTGGCTTTGGCTTGCTTAGTTGAGGACATTTAATATTCAACAATATTACTGATCTGCCTGCATTGATACCATTATATAAGAAATGATCTGAGCTGGATGATGACATCACTGTTTTCTCCAGAGCGGCTGTGTAGATAAATCAACTAAAATGTTTTTCAACAGAAATGATCACTGAAATTAAAATGAGAAGACTATGAAGCTATTTTCTTCTAGATCTGTTTTGTTGCATTATTTTCCTGTTATTTGAAACGATCTACATTGTAAAAAGTGCTTGACTTCACTTAATTAGTGGTTTTTGGATAATTTAAAAATCTTATATATTGTGCCTATAATACACTGTGAACAGTTTTACTGTAATACACACATCATATAGGCTAGCCTAAGTTTCAGTGTTGAATCAAAACACATCATGTTATTGTGCTTTATGTCACCAGCAGCAATGTGAACGAATCTGAATAATGCAAAGTGGAACAGGCGACAGCTATGCTTTGATTGGGCCTCATATTATATTATGTGAAGCATATGCTAATTGAAAAAGAATACTCACCAAATCATATTCAATAGTTGTGAGTCTGTGCTACCGCTGGATGGCAGTGTGGTGACACTATCATCAGTCTGAATGCATCTGATGTTTGAACCCCCAGCAAACTACGTTTTAAATTAAGCGACCTTCGAGCTGCTGCCCAGTCCGTTCCTCCAGCCCGGGACACACACAAACACACACATCGGTGTTGCCTAATATTTCCGAGGTGGCACACGTGTCATTTCCCTCGAAGAGCGATTGAATGTGGCTGTTCGTGAGATGAGTAAATCTGATCGGAGGCGAGCGCTGTGTGTGTTTCCAGGCTGCCTAATTAAAACTCTCGAGCGCAGCGTGTGTGTGTATGTGTGTGCGCGCGCGCGTCGCAGAGCAACGTGTGCTGATTCTGAATATGGGCCTACATGCACAGCGATCTTGAGATCTGGGTGCAGCACGAGATCTGTGCGCGTGTGGCTCCGTGATCTCCCATGAGTCTCTGCTGAGTCTCTGAGATCACTGCAGGCTCTTCTGCCCCCAGGATCCAGCACCAGCCCCAGCCCCGCACAGCTGCCACCGAGAAAGTGCCAGGAACTGCACCCTGTGTAACACACATGCGCGCACACCAGGATATCTGCCTGTAAATTGGCCTGACAACATTCACTATTTGTAGTTATTAAGTAAATTAGGTGATGCATTCTCAGTGAATAAACTGCACATTGTAATCTGCCCTCCTTAAGAGAATTGTTGTCTCATAATTTTGCATGTGAGTGGCATTATCATCTATGTACAAATGCATTTGACAGTCTGATTAAATCTTTGTGATTGCACTGTCTGCAATGTGCTGTAGGCCTACCGTATCTGCAGTTTGTAGAAATATTAAGACTAGTATGTTAGTATGCCACTCTGATCAAAGTCAATATTTAAACAAACTGCAACTGTCCTTTTATTTGTTTTGTTTTTCTTCATCTTGTCATCTAAAACTCTAATGGCAGACATATTCAGTGTAGATTTTAGATTATGTATATGTGTAATATGAAGACAAATGCTTCATAAATGCCATAAATATCTTGATAGATTCAAAGCAAGTCAGATTAAATATGCTTTTGACATTCACTGTCATTTTCAGCATTAAAAGCAATTTAAAGCACTAAACCATTACTTGTGCAATAGACAAATAAAGTTTCGTTGCCTCTATTGTCTTCTGCTTCAAAGTGTAATTTCATTGCTTCCCTGGAAACATACATATTCATATGACATTCATTTACATGCAAAAATACACTGGGGAATTCATTACTAGTATCTTTTGACAAATACGTCTCTTCATGTTTTAAACAGTAAAACATAAATCTGCCTGCTCCCATGTTTTACATCTGGAACAGACACACTATCACGGCTTCTTTGAGAGTAAATTAATTCACTTTATATGAATCTAGTGTATTAAACTCATGCGTTGAGTACAGACATATATTAAACAGTTTGCTGTGTTTATATTCTGTTCAGCCTCATACTGATAAGGCAAATGTGTCAAATTTATGCATGCATGACAACATAAAGCTGCGTACATTTCCATGTATGCATGCATGTGTTCAGTGCATGCAAATTAAAATGATTTTACATGAGTCTAATGTGTTAAACTCATGCATTGTGTACAAATATGCATTAAACGGTTTGCTGTGTTTATATTCCGTTCAGCCTCATACTCATAAATTAAGCGTGTTGAATTTATGCATGCCAGAAATCTTACCAAAGAACACAATATTTCTATGCATGCATGTTTTTGCACATGCACATTTTCAATGCATGCAAATTAATGGCACTTTATGTAAGTCCATTGTATTACTCATGCATTGTCTACAGTCGTGCATTAAACAGTTTGCTGTGTATATATTCTGTTCAGCCTCATACTCATAAGGCAAATGTGTGTCAAATTTATGCATGCATGCCAACAGAAAGCTGTGTACATTTCCATGTACAGTATGCATGCATGTGTTCAGTGCATGCAAATTAAAATGATTTTACATGAGTCTATGCATTAAACAGTTTGCTGTGTTTATATTCTGTTCAGCCTTATACTCACAAGGCAAATGTGTGTCAAATTTATGCATGCATGCCAACAGAAAGCTGCGTACATTTCCATGTATGCATGCATGTGTTCAGTGCATGTAAATTTAAATGATTTTACACAAGTCTCAGTGTGTTAAACTCATGCATTGTGTACAGACGTGCATTAAACAGTTTGCTGTGTTCAGCTCAGACAGTTCAGCCTCATACTCATAAAGCAAGTCGAATTTCTGCACGCCAACAGAAAGCTGCCAAGCATTTCGGTGCACGGACGTTTTTGCACATGCATGCTTTCAAAAGCATGCAAATTATGAACATGCATTGCATTGTGCACAGAAAAGGCGAATATGTGTCAATCATTTTAGTGCATGCACGTTTTCGTGTCGTGTCCGAGTCCTTGTTTGCCCATCAAATTCACCTGCCATGTTTGTGTCTGGTCCTCATGTCATATCATCATTGCACGTCCAGACTTGGCTCCAGGGAGGTGCAGTGGTCACCGGCACAGGGAAGGGCAGCTGGACACGCCACCCGATCGCTCTGCAGAATGGAGGACCAGGGGCTGCAATTAGGAGGCCAAGGAGCCCCTGTACAGCTCACCTGTCAGCCAGCGTCCCAACGAAGGCGCCGCGGGGTCGGCACTATGCCACCCATGACAGGGCATCTCCATGCAGGAAAATCTCACTAACAATCCCCCCACGCGAGCTGTCACTCAAACACATCGCCACAGCACCGCTGACCCCGTGGCCGACAGACTAGCGGACCCTTTGCTCAGACCAAACGGGTCACCACGGTTGCCGCGGCTTAGTCACCCTGACACAGAGTGACATTAACGACAGCCGCGGCGTGAGAGGGGGCCGAGCGAAGCCTCAATCACGAGAGTTGATGATGAAACCGCAAAAAGGCAGGAGACGTCGAGGAGGTGGACTGACCTGAGCTTTTGGCCGTTATAAATGTTGAAATGTCTCCATCTCACCAAAGTTTTTCTCTCTCGCCGCTCACTGACAACATGTCAGGAGGAAAGATGGCAGCTCAGACATCAGCTACCTGGGAGCCGGAGACAAAAAAACTTGGCAAAAGTGTGTCAAAAACGTAGGAGTTTGGGACAGCTTGTAGGATTAACATTGTTGCATGCCGTGTGACAGCGCAGCGCTGTGGTGCAATCGGCTAGCAAATATTTCACAGAGCGAGTCGAGGTTTTTTTTTTTCATATGAAAATGGAAAACATAACAAAAGAATATGCCAGGGCCAGAAACACAGCTAATTGGATTGTTTTGACATGCGCGCGCTGGCCGCTTCAAATGTAGCGAGCGTAATGTGTCGTTTGATTTACTGACGTTTGCGCTAATCTATTTAATTTTCTTTTAAGGGGGAAAGCGTCCACATGAATGGAGCGGCATGTTTTAATGTTGATTATCTGAAGACGAGGACGGGACGGCCCCGGATGCTGAAGCTGCTCAAGGGGAATATCTTCAGGTTATGGGCACGAGATTGGTGCGCTTGACAGGACTAGGCCTACCGCACTCCTCTCCGCTCACGGACGCGGCCCGCTCTTTTAAACGTCTATGTGCTCGTGCATCACTACGTTTTTACTGCCTGCTTAGTCATTGCACAGTTTGCAACTAAAACCATTTAATGGTTTTGCTGGCGGTGGAGGAGTTCTATTTGCTTTTAGGTTGAAACGTTTAGAGAGAGCCGCGTAATTGACATGTTCTCTTGAAAAGGACACGCCTTTCCCCACAAACAGGTGCGTTACCGTATGCACGCGCTGCATTTGACTGTTTTTCACATATTCAGATGTAGATTAAATGTATAAAGATCCATGCAGTCATTCCCCCTGGCTGGCGGAGGCTCATCTCAGCCCATTGTTCTCTATCAGTAGACGAGGCAGATTCCTGTAATTAGCTGTCAGCGCAGAGCCCCACAGCAGCTTAGTGCTGTCCGCTCAAATCAAACTAATGAAACACAATCCCCTCAAATGTCCTGGATACAGATTTGTGGCGATATTGCACGAGGAAGTAAAGGAGGGGTGGGTGTCGTGGGCTAGCATGGGCGGGGGTTTACCTCATCTCCATCCACAACTTCAAGATTCACAAACTGGGGTCATTAATCTGTTAATTCTGCACATTTTTGACAGCCAATTAATAGGGGTACAGGGGAGAGTGATCCGTGAGCTGGAGGAGGGCGTAAAGGCCTCTCAAATCCTCATGTACCAACCAGATACTGAGGTGCTCCTGATGCCATGTCTCTTATTTCTAAAGTAATACGTGCATTTTTGTGCGAGGCTTAAATGTCGCTTCCGGCTGCTCAATATCGCAATCTGTTATAAATGTATGTATTGTTATAATTATTAACACATTTACAGTTTACTGCACTTTACACTGCAAAAAAAAATATTTTCATGATTTGTAATCACAACATTTTCTTTTTGTCAAATCAACTTAAATCATTTATGTAGTTCATATAACATAATATTTTGAGTTTCTGATGCTTAAATCAATCTCCTTCAATGTATTAACTCACTTTTTCCAGTTCAATGAACTTAAAATTAAGGCAACCAGGTTACTTAATTTTTAAGTTAAACCAACAATATTTTTTTACAGTGTGTAATTTTGGACAAATGTGGGCACTGAGGACTCAGGTGTGATCCTAATTTTTATTTTTTATAAATGTTTATATTACTGTCTACGATAAAGTTTTGTCTATCCATTTATGGTGTTTTTTTTTATTTTGTGGGTATTTTTGAATTTATTTACTTCAAAAAGTACCATATTTTCTATGTAAATTATGCTTATTTTTATGTTTTATTTTTTTTAACTTTATTAAAATATCATTCCAATAAGTACTTAGAGCTAAAACCTAAAGATAAAGTGACTTTGCTGTCACCTGGTGTCTTATTTTGGCTTATTTTAGAATGCTCTAAATTACAGTTTTTCCCATTCATTTCTATGGGTGCCCATTTTTGACCCAAATACAAGATTAAGGAGGTTTTTTTTAACCCACTTAACATTGTAGAATTGAGTCAAAAAAATTGTGTGTTCAGGAGGCAAACTTAGGAAAAGTAGCCAAGTTTTGTAGCGCTCAGACCAAGGGAAGTATTTAAAAAAAATAAATCAAAACTATTTTGCCCACATTTGTCCAGAATACAGTTTTAGGGTTAAACTGCAGCAGTGCAAAATGAGCAACATGAACTATTATCAATGCATGAATCAAAATCACTCTGACCCAAGAATTTGTGACATAGTTCTTCATGCATCATTTATGTATTGCTGTATGTGGGCAGAGACGACCAGTGAAATGCACCATTCAACCTCTATTTGTCGCCAACTATATCTCAGGACACAGATCTCAAGAGCTAATGTTAGTGAACTATTCCTGATAAATACAATGATTAACTAACAATCTATTATCTGTTGCTGCTCCAAGTCCAAGAACACTAGAAGTCCTAGTAAAATGACTTCTCCTCTCCTGTCCTCTTGGTTTATATCACCCCCGAGGGCATCAAAAACAACCGGCAACCAGAGAGCGCAGAAGAGCAGGGCAGGTCATCCATCCGTGAGCAAACAGGCCGATCAGATACGGGACAGCAGGACACGGCCTACGGGCACAGAGGAATTTACCCAGAACACCACACTTAAATGCCCTGTATGATGCCGTGTATGAAGATATGCTCTCTTTAATTAGCAAAAACGATCTGTTCATAAGATATGCTTGTCTGCATTTCATAGCAATGCATTGGCTTAAAATCATAAGAGAAATGTTAGTGTATTGCCTGACAGACCCAGAGCTGGAGGTATAAGGATATATGCATTTAAAATCCATTTAATTCTTCAAATAAAATGTGAACATTCACATCATGTTATGCTAATAGATGCTGTCGTGCTGGATTTGTACGTCCACTGATTGTTTTAGTGTCAGTTTATTCAGATTATGTAGATTAAAAACGTTATTTCAACAGGGAAAGCCATGATCGCTTAAAGAAATATTGGTTAAAAGATAACATAACAAACACTAATGCATCCAGAATGAAACATATCCGTGTTGAAAGTCACACACCTTTAAATCTGATGTGAAATGGCGAACTGAATTGGCCGGTACAGACAGAGAGCATGATGGGACACGGCAACGCATCACTTCTCATGCGTCACTGTCAGACATAATTGTAGTGTTTGACCTCTAAACACAGATATCCCCATCACACTATGTGTGTGTGTGTGTGTGTGTGTGTGTGTGTGTGTGTGTGTGTGTGTGTGTGTGTGTGTGTGTGTGTGTGTGTGTAGTATACAGGTGAAGCTCAAAAAATGAGAATATGGTGCAAAAGTTCATTTATTTTTTATAAACTTAAAAGGTGAAACTAATATATTATATAGACTCATTACATGCAAAGTGAGATATTTCAAGCTTACAGATATGAAAACCCCCAAAGTCAAAATTAGAATATTGTAAAAGATTTTCATATCTGTAAGCCATAATCATCAAAACTATAACAAAAAAAAAAGTCTTGAAATATGTCACTTTCTTAAATATAAAATATATAAAATATATAAATATATAAATCCTATAAAATATATAAAATAAATAATTATATATATATATATATATATATATATATATATATATATATATATATAAATCCTATAAAATATATAAAATACATAAAATAAATAATTTATATATATATATATATATATATATATATATATATATATAATACTATAAAAATATATAAAATAAATAATATATATATATATATATATATATATATATATATATATATATATATATATATATATATATATATATATATATAAATCCTAATGGAAAAAAGCTAATTAAAATTATATAATTAATGCAAAGTATCATATAAAATTCTAATAAATTCTAAATAATAATTAGAAAATATTATAGAACAAAAATATATTTGAATGGTTATCCTGGGAAAACAGTGAAGTTAAATTTTAAGGCTTTGTCCGTTTTTGACTGGGAGGAAGCTACTGTAAGTGTAACCCATTTACGAAGAAGCCCAGAGGGTTAAAAAGCCATCAGACAGATTGAAGTTTTTGGCAGAATATGGGAAGTTGTGTGGATGAATCGCATTGAAACACGAGTTGCAAGATGATGTCTTTAAAAATCTGCTGAGAAATATTATACCACAGTGAAGCAAGAGGAAGAGTCTTTTTAGCTGCCGCTTCACTGTGAGAAATCATTTAATGCTGTGGAGTACAGGAGAATATTGCACAATCACCTCCCACAAATGAAATAATGTTATATTTCAACAAGACGATTCTCCTGCACACAAAACACAACCACGAGAACAAGTACATCAGGCTCATGTCAGAGTCGAGAATTGAATATTTCAACTCAAAACAAACTGAGAGACATTTTCACTGAAGCCGCTAACATTCAGAATGGAACGACGACAGACTCTTCTTCTGGAGAAAGCTGTCGGCAAACTTACTTTATCTACAGTATTTGTGCAATTATGACTCATTTCTTGACCAGTGACTTGTGAATAAAATGGTTAAGACTAATTAAGGCCACTAAATATTCTGACTGACACACACACACAGATAGACACACAGACAGACAGACACACACTTACACACACAGACACACAAGCTTTAATGCACATTTGATTTAATTAAATGTGACCCTGTACTAAATGAAATGCGTCCTGTAAAGTTAATGTATGGACTGAATGAAAGCCTTCTGGACTTTATTTCAGTTCCTGGTTCAGCTTGTGTTCACAGTAACAGGTTTGCTGCCACCTGGACGTGCAGGTACAGTAAAGTGTGTGTTTAGTGTCCTCATTACCGCAGTGATGTCGCAGTCTGTCCGTCCTGATGTTCCCTAATGGCTGAAGATTACAGTATTACCGTTCCAGCACTCGGACCGTCCCGCTGGCTCACATCTCCTCTCTCCTACGCCGAGCCCCTGAATAATCCTCCTGCAGGTATAATGTGGAACGTCAGTAGAATTTAAGTAAAATATTTCAGTACATATGAAGAGTTTAGATGCAAAAGCCTCTAAATGCCATTTGAAATTTTCTTCAAAAATGATCATTTTTATCAAGCTTGTATATTTACGTTCAGTAATTTCACTTAAATGACAATGAAGATTACCTATTAATTGTCATTTAAGTGAAATTACTGAACTTAAATATACAAGCTTGATAAAAATGATCATTTTTGAAGAAATTTTAAATGGCATTTAGAGGCTTTTGCATCTGAACTACTTCATATTATATGTGTATGTACTATATACATATACAGTGTTGAGTTAGATTAATGCAAATTACTATCTCTAAAACGTATTGCATTACTTTTTATTACTACTAATTCATTTGTCTAAATCTCATATCAACCTGTCAAACAATATGCAAGGAGAGACATGAAACTGCTCTTTTAATTCTTTCACATCAAAAAGTAAATATTGCATGTATTTTTCTTGAACTGACCAAAGTAATAAAGGGAGAAGGTTACATTAAAGACATGCATTTTAACATTAGATTGTTGAAGTTAAATCTACTATTGAATAGTACATCAATAAAGAAGTAAATGTAATTAAATTACAGAAAAATTAAGAGTAATCCCTTACTTTAAATTTTTTCAAGGGAAAAGTAATTAAATTGCAGTAATTAATGAATGCAGCACATACACACATATACATCATACACTGTAAAGAATAATCATGCAAAACTGTTAATTGGTTAACATAAAGTTTCTGTACTATATACGGTAAATAACTGTGATATAATTTTAATGTAAAATACCGTTAAATTATACAGTTTTTGAAAGTGAAAAACTTATTGTATAATTTTTTGTTGAAATAACTAAAGTTCCTGTTTTCTTGTGTTTTTTTTTTCTAATTAGTTGGTAAATCAACATTTTATCAAGAAATTTAATACGGTTTAAGTTTTAATTTAAGTCTGTAAAATCATTAACGTTACAACCGTATTTTTAATGGCAAAGTTCTTTTTATTGTAAAAATTACGTTTTTATTTTTTACAGTGTACACACACTTATTTATTTCCCTTTTTTTCCAAATAATTTTGTCAGATAATATCCCTTTTTTCTTTTTGGTTTTGTTCTTCCCTCATATGCATATAAAAAAGATTAAATGATTATTTTCCTCATATTTTTGATGGTTTAATAAAACTGTAGGGTCATCAAAAACAAATATAAGTTGTAGCAAATTTAAGGTTTTGTTGAGGAAATGTCTCGTGTGCACTTAATGTCGGAAACACTAAAAGTGATCCTGAACTAACTTGTGACGTTCTGAGTTCGGGACGCTTCCTCTAAAGAAGGCGCTTCCCCTAGATTAAGTTTACATACAAAACATGCTAAACTGCATTAAAATAGATCCGTCTTATTTCTGTTCTGCACTCCAAACACTTGCAGAAACAGAAATGCATGCAGTGTGTGTGTGTGTGTGTGAGCATCCTCGTAGGAAGCATGTCTATCTCACTGTCTCCTGAAATTCCCTTCTGGGTCAGAACTAATTGGTGCAGCTGCAGGAGCGCTGGGGTCAGATAATGACCATGAGCGCTCGGAGCACTCGGGCGGTGAACGGGCCGGCACCACGACCCACTCCAACACACTGTCACATGACAAAGAGAACAAGAGAGCGAGTGGAGGACAGATGGGAAGCAGGAAAAGAGCTTATAAGGTCATTCTTTTACTAAATAACCCATCTACATGCTGTAAACAAGTACAGAGTCCCGATGAGATGCATGCAAAAGACGCACAGCCCGTTCTTAATGTAAATGTAATTCATTGTCCTTTCCAAACTCCCCTCTTTGACTTCCCTACAGTGGGGCCCGTAAGCTTAAGGGGCCCAGAGCGACGGCTCTTTGAAAACATGTAAATCTCGGAAGCACCGCGGAAGCATATGGATGAATATATGAATAAAAAAGCCCCACCCTGACATTTGCTGTGCAGGACCTGAACAGGATCCTTTTATGATATTAATAGAAACTTGAGAGCTTATCATAATATTTCCGCAGGGTCTTGTCATGGAGCTGAAGGGACGATACGACGGCTTTTTAAAAGCATCTGGCACTGCGAGGATATACAATAAACGCTTCATTATCTGGGAGCTTTAATGAATCTAAGCACTGTAAAAAATAAAGTTAAATGCACGATACTGAAGTCTGTACAGTCAACCCAGACCCAACTAATTGATTACTTTATTAGACATTTAATTTAACCAAGTGATTAAAAGGCTGGAGCGTAGAAAATATAATAACGCATCAAAAACATCAAAAAAGATCATTCTTAATAATAATAATTCTGGTTGGATAGTTAAGTCATAGTAAAAATTCCACAAATTAATTGAATAATTTAAAAAATAAAAATAATAATTGTAAAGTTTTTAAATCTATTATGATAAAAAAAAACACCCATGCTGTATAATGTAAGCTGTTTTCTGGCAAAAAAAATAAATAAGAATAATAAATATCCAATAAGAATATTTTTAAAATCATAGTGAAACAGTGACTTAATAATAATAATAATAATAACAATAATGATTTTTGAAACCCCCATGCTGTATTATATACAGTAAGCTGTTTTTTGCCAATAAAATAAAATACAATAAAAAATAAAATAATATTTTTTAGTCATATTGAACATAATAATAATAATAATAATAGCAATAATTTTTTTAGTGATTATGCTAATTTTTTTCCATCCACATGCATTGTGAAGCTGTTTTCTGGCAAAAAAAGGATAATAAAAGAATAATAAATATCCAATAAGAATGATTTTAAAATCATAGTGAAACAGTGACTTCATAATAATAATAATTATTATTATTTTATTTTTTTTGTAATTATGATAATATTTGAATCCCCCATGCTGTTCTATATAAGATGTTTTTTGCCAATAAAATCCAATACAATAAAAAAATCAAATAATTCATATTGAAACAGTAACATAATTATAACAATAGCAATATTTTTTTGTGATTATGTAAATTTTTTCATTCCCATGCATTGTGAAAGCTGTTTTCTGGCAAAAATAAAAATAAAATAAAATACTATTGAATATAGAAATTCCAACCACACGAATCATAAACACTGATTCATCTAGTTGCTTAATGCCTGTTCTGTCAGATCACACCAATGAAGTCATGTGACCCAGGACTAGTCCACATCACACAACCATTTTGCATGTCAATCAGATGACGATTTCCTGTCTAAGTGAGCAGTTCTTGGTCAGAATTAGTAGCAGATTTGATGCTGATAGTCAGCTTATATTTAAATAACTGTGGCATATACGTTGTTTTAAAGACAAAGCAGGTGTTCATATTTCAGGTGAGACTGTACCTGGTCCTTCAGAAAGCGTCCAGCGCTGATCAGCATTCCTCAAACGTCTCTGAGAAGCATGCATGATCAGTCTGCGGGTGGAGGGATAGAAAAGCCCATGTTGAGGAAGGTCAGAACGGGCCTGAGGAGGAGGAGGAGAATATGAAGATCAGCAGCAACTTTACACCAGCAGACATCAGAGGTGTCAACATCACCACACACCACAACAAACACCCTCTTTATCCACCACATATGTGGACATGTTTGGGCGAAGAGCCAGACCTCTGGTCTTTGAGATCTATCAGAAGTGGATCGTGTGACTGTTTTCACAGAAATAAACTGCAGATAAAAGAACTAAGCATATAGAGTATTTGTTTTACAGGTTACAAAACAATCACATTTGGAAACAGTTTGTACAGTCCTATAGTCATCATGTATAAAACACACATCAACCGATCACTTGTTTAGCATTCATGTAAACACTACATTCAGATTCACCATATTCGGAATGAATTCAGTTAGATTGAAACAAAAGCTGAATCCCGGATATTCGACGACATGTCTGGGAAAAAGAGGATGGTAACCGCGACTACTCAGCTTTTTCCACAGAACAAGAGCCTGCTTAGCTTCCAAAAAAGATGGCCGACACTATGTGTTCATTCTGTGAGTGAGATCGCCCTCTATGGGCGGGTCTGAGGACATGCGGGACAGACCTACTGACTGGTAGTCTTGGATGATTGACTGAGCCTTTGAATGACAATTTTTGCATCATCGGAGGATATTTTCCAGACAAAAAAAAAACAAAAAAAAACAAAACATAAATCTATCGTCTAAGGGGTGGAAAGATTGGTAATTCAAAAAACTACTATAGTTTTCCTGCTAATACAAAGCTTAAAGAGATCCTATCAAAGCATTTGAAAAGTTCCTATTTTTGTTTTGGGAGTTCCCAAAAACAGTTTAACGTGCATGCAAGGATAAAAAACACTTTATTTGTCTTATAATATGCATTTATTTTTACCTGATTTGCTCAACGACTCCCAAATGATTCGTTCGACGATTCATTTTCCAAACACATCCTTTGAGTGACGCAAATCTGCGGCGATTGGGGTAAACCGTAGGTAGATTGTCGAAAACGGAACAATCACCATTAATGGATTAGAGCTTGTCAAGTGTTAAAAATTGTATTGAGAATGAGGAGTCATGTGCCGATTTGGGCGGGGTCTGAGCCGGTCGGCCATGATGGTAGGAGACGCATCTGGCTTACCAACGGCAACGCCTTTAGAACCCTCATGTTAGAACCTCACAGAGACGCGACTGAAACATTTCAAGAGCTCTTTCATTTTCGCGCATTTATTATTTTCGCGCATTTATTATTTTGGCAGCAGAGACGGATCTAAGAGATACAGAGAAAAAAGGAAGAAAGTAAAGCAATGCAAAAAGATAAGGCGAAAGAAAAGGGACCTTACACACTGAAGCGCAAAACAGCTGTATTAGGAGAAGCAGCATCAAGATATTTGTTCTTTTGCACTAATAACAGAATTATTATTTTATTATTATTACTTATGTTGTCCATGAAACTTATATTGTCCAAATATACATATATTTCAGTTCTCAATAAATATTGTTAAGCCATATCAAGTTGTTTCAAACATTTATTTCAAAGAAATAAAAAAAGTAATGATCAAGGCACTCAAACGACACTTTTGCGTATGTTCGTTAAGACACAGCAAACAGTGAAAATCGTATATTAAAGGCATCAGCCAACCATGCAATCCAGCGTCTCCTCGTCAGATACTCTCCCTGATGATGTGTCCATTTCGATCACCTAAATTACTGTATTCCATTGTTCCTATGTTTTCCATATGTCTCGTGTGAGTTACTGGAGGAGTTTTTAGCGCAGCAGTGACTTCCAGGCATAAAACAGTGCGGAATTGCGAGAATCTCCTCTACTACCCGAGCTAAAAACACACGTGAAACAATACTGTTTTACCGTGAGAATCCAACCAACATGGCGGAGAGGGGAGGGGCTCTGTACAATGACGTGAACTCCTCATTCTCAATAGCTCGTTCAATAGAAGAAACGTGTCAGAAAAAGTGCACTTTCCACACGGTCCCTTACTTGCGTCTCCGTCAAGCTACAGCTTTCCGGTGAGAACTCACATTGCGGCAGCTTTTGAGGGGCAGTGCTTATTATTAGAATGAAAATACGGAAAATTACGCTTGTGAAACATTGTTAGCCTTGCCTTTTTAGCGGCAATGGCGTTTAAATAACTTTTGGCTAAGTCGTTTATTTTGCCATTTTTCAGCGAGTGTCTGGTGAAAATCAAAAACAAAACTAACTTTACCCCGATTAGAAGCTGCGCTGAGTGTACACAACACACTCAACACAATATAACTATATTGCATACTATATTGCATGCTACAGAAAACATAACAGCAAACATTATTAATAATCCTTACAGAGTATTATGTGTTTGGGGCGGGCTGATGGAAACGGGAAAGGCTGATTCCCAGCAAGAGCACATTTTAGATAATAACACATAAAACTGTCATATCCAGTGCTCAGTGCAGGCTTTCAGAGTAATAACAAAGAATACGACAGCCGGCTCACTTGAACATCTCAGGCATAAACCATATGCCTGCAGTGTCTGACCCTGGTCCACTTCAAATAATCAGCTCAAATTCGTTTTCTTTCAGGTAAGATTAGGAACCTCTTTCCAACCGGCCTTGTTGGGGCAAGAAAGCCTTTTATGAGGATGACACAAGAGCGTATCGCAGCCAAAGTCGACAGAAATCACATTGCTTACTTCAAACAGCTCTGCTCTCTGAACATTTACCCAGGTAAACGAAAGGCACAATACGTTCATTTCAAACAAAAATGAACGGCTTGGTGTCAGTCACAATTTAGCGAGAGGTCTGTGCGCTCAGTATGCGATTTGATCAAAGAGCAACGCTGCTAGCCAGGCTTCCCAACACTTAACGCCTTCTTCGAACCTTTCATCCTGATAATTAAGAAGCTTTCTGAGGGGCAAAAGCTAAAAATATTCAACTGCACCCAAAGACCCTCAAGCTACATTGATGTCTGTCAGTAGGCCATAGGATAGGCTACATTTAATGGGCAGAGACGTGGAGTATCCAACAAACACACTGGCTGGGGCCGAAATAAGGTGGATGTTTGAGGGAGAAAAAATGGTTTCTGAAGATGAAAGTCCAAATGGAGTCTTGAGAGAGAGCTGATGGAGTGTGTTGACCGCCTGAAAGTAGTCATGGTGAAACAAGCATGGCTATTAGTGTCACCGGTGGCCTTGAAATGGCCAAACAAAATTATGGTTTGGGCGAGAGGAGGTTTGATTCGGATGTGCTCGCTCCATTATTTGTCGAGGAGCTAGAGCAGTGCTTTAAGGGAGTATTGTGACTGTGAGCTCGGAAGTTGGGAAGGAAGAAAAAGAGCCACGTTTTAGCAGGTGGAATCTATAACATGCGATAATACGCAAGAGAAAAACAGAAGTACCTGGAGGCATCCGACATCTCTATTGGCTGATGTGCTTTTCAATAGCAAGCTGTGAAACGGGTGGTAAACATCTATGATTAAACATGTGCAATATGTTCTTGCATCAGAAGAATACAGAGCTTTTATTGGCCATCATCTCCAGCCAAACCTTGACCCTTGTGTAGGATCAGCTGGATTGTGAGATTGATGACTGGGCAGAAAGACACTGATGACCTTTGCCCTAATGACCGTCTTCCCTCTAGGCTGGACTCCACTGTGGAGCATAAGCACACGAGCTCAGCAGAATCGTCTCTCGTCTCACTGGATCTGGTGTTTGTGCTGTCAGCATTTCCCTGAGGTTATGCAAATCCACCTTAATACAGTCATTTTATATAAAAAATAATAATAAAAAAAATATATATATATATATATATATATATATATATATATATATGGCATGACGTGTATGACGTGATCCTTTCTGTTTGTTTAAAGAGATTGTAGCTTTTACATGACCAGGTAATAAATACATAAATAAATAAATAAATAAATAAATAAATAAATAAATAAATAAATAAATAAATAAATAAATAAATAAATAAATAATAGACAAATAAAATTATCCCTAATTAGATTGAAAAAAAAACCCAGATAAAAGTCAAATTGGATGCGGTCTCCTTATGTAACTTTTAAAATTCAAATAAGAACAAAATAAAAAAATAAATACATAACTAATAGATGGATAGACACAGAGATATAAACAGACAGACCGACACAGATAGATAGATAGATGGATAGATAGATAGACAGACAGACAAGAGACAGACAGACAGACAGACAGACAGACAGACAGACATATATAGACATACAAAAGACAGACAGACAGACAGACAGACAGAAAGACAGAAAGAGACATACAAAACATAGATAGATAGACAGACAGACAGACAAAATAGATAGACAGACATACAGACAGAAAGATAGATATAGACATACAAAAAGATAGACAGACAGACAGACAGAACAGACAGACAGACAGACAGACAGACAGACAGACAGACAGACAGACAGACAGACAGACAGACAGACAGACAGACAGACAGACAGACAGACAGACAGACAGACAGACAGACAGACAGACAGACAGACAGACAGACAGACAGACAGACAGACAGACAGACAGACAGACAGACAGACAGACAGACAGACAGACAGACAGACAGACAGACAGACAGATAGATAGATAGATAGATAGATAGATAGATAGATACACAGGTAAATAGACAGACAGACAGAACTGGTCCACATGACTCCTGTAGAGTCACTACTCTCTGATCATGGTAATGTGTGTGTGTGTGTGTGTGTGTGACTTCTGCTATCAGACGATTCCAAATCAGGACTGTTGGAAATGATCAACAAACTCACGGATTATTCCACCAGTGACTCCTATCTGACAGACTCTTCCACCAGCGACTCCTAAAGCTCGCCGTGCATCTCCAGGTTCACACACACACACACACGCAGCCGTGAACTGAAGCTCCTGCCTGAAGATCAATGGAGCAGTGTGACTCAGATTAAGGCCGTTTCCCTCGCCGGACACACACGGATCAGCGACGCTTTGAAGCGATGTGCTTGAGGAAGTGATGAACGAGCTGATGAGAGGTGGAGTGGAGGAGAAGAGGAACGAGAGCGTCAGCGACAGCTACTGGACTTCCAGACCGGAGAAACACTCGTAAATCACTTCACTGGAGCCGTTGACCTCCGGCCGGCAGCAGAGGTGTAAGAGACATGCTCATCTTCTGCACATCTGCACTCAGAGACCTGAGCGGCTCATCCTTGGCGCTTCTGTTTCCAATAGTTTCGAAAACACAACCGGTTGAGAGACATTAAAGAGATATTAGAGAGAGATTAGACTACATGTGATTTAGTCTCACCAACACCAACCATTGGCTGAGCGTCTCAGGCCCTGTTCCCAAAAGGACTTCCTCAGAGTCCACACTTTGGTGACGTCATGCACGTCTGCATTGAGAGGTATTTTTGGGACAGACTCGATCGTCACGCCGGAAACAGGACTTAGGTCTGGTTGTTGGACAGGAGCTGCGGGTCGATATGCTGCGATTGCTGTTTTTACTATTGTTTTTGCAAAATGTCTTTCTATGCGGAGAAATCATATTTAAAAAAATATCATCGAAACAGGATTTATTTTATTTTCCCAAATCTTATGTCCATGTGAACTACAGCCTGCTTTTACAGTTCTATAATTGGGCATTAGAATATATGTCATGGTTACTGCATATGATAAATACAATTGTACATAATTATACATAATGTTCAATTTTAAAACAAAATGAAAATGAGTTTAAAGGAGTAGTTCACTTTAAAAAAAAAAACTTTTGCTGATAATTTACTCGCCCCCATGTCATCCAAGATGTCCATGTCTTTCTTTCTTCAGTTCGAAAAGAAATTAAGGTTTTAGATGAAAACATTCCAGGATTTTCTCCATATAATGGACTTCAATGGGAACCAAACGGTTCAAGGTCCAAATGAGAGTTTCAGTGCAGCTTCAAAGGACTTTAAACGACACCAGACGATGAATAAGTGTCTTATCTAGCGAAGTGATCGCTCATTTAAAAAAAAAGTTTAAGTTTTATAAGCACAAATGCTCATCTTGCTCTGTTCTGTGATGCACGTTCGTGACTCTTGTTCAAATTCGTTCATCAAAATGAACAAATCTTTTTCTGAGTCAATTTGTTCGTTGAATGAACCAAATGACTCGATAAATGATTTGTTCATTTTGATGAATGAGTTCAACAGGACAGAGCAAGATGACCATTAGAGTGATTTCTGAAGGATCATGTGATACTAAAGACTGGAGTAATGATGCTGAAAATGCAGCTTACATCACAGGAAGAAATTCTACTTTACAATACATTCACATAGAAAACAGCTATATGAAATTGTTTTTACTTAAATATAGGCTATGCAGCCTTGCCCATCACTTCTTTCATAAACAATCTTAAAAACTGTAATGTGCAAATTCTCTGTAAAGTGAACAAGCTTTGTGCTGTGTCAATAAACAAACAAAACCGCTAAGTTTTAAAACGGAAGTAATGAATTAATGTGTATATGTATTCTTGGTCACCTCATCATGAACAGACTCTTGACAGTGAACGCTACGGCCTCTGTCTGTCCAGGACATCTCCTCCGCTCCTGCTCGTGTCCTTGTCCACATCTCTGCAGCTCATCCTCCTCTTCCCCACCAGACACGGCTGGAGGAAAAAAAAAACGTTTGGGGCAAAAAAGAGAGAAATAATTGGATTCCCAGCTTCCACCTCCTCCTTCCCCCACGCGTCGGACACCGCTAATTAACAACAGGGAGAGTCAGGAGAAAGCCTGGAGAAAAAATCTGCTGTTTGGATTAAAAAAGAAGAAAGAAAAGAAATTTGACCGGCAACATATTGTCTCGTTCACGTCCGCACAGGGCTAATAACAGCTAGTGGCTGGTGCTCGAGAAACGAGAAGGCGTCAAAACCTGGCAAAGTCACTCATTCATAAAATCTCAATGTGTGACTATAGCTCTAATTACAACCCACGTCGGCCTCAATTAGACCACAGCCTTTCTCTCTGGCGTTAACTCTTAATTAATGTATCGCCGGTTAATTACAGGTTCTGCGAGCGGGGCTCTGTCAGGCGCTCGCTGGGTTACTCAGTGGGGGGTTTCAGGGGATTTCTTTACATCAGATCTGTTCCTAAAACCAATACAGCCGCCTAGGCCTACACTGACAGCACAACACAAAGTGAACTTCAGAAACGAGTGATTTGAAAAGCTTTACACCGGCAGAAATCACTTAATCAGCAGTTCTTATGAACGCACTCGACGCTAACTCCAGAAACCGCTTACTAACCCTAACTTACAAGTTAGCCATCTCGTTTTTATCTTCAAGGCTGGTCATTGCTTATTTAAGGCTGTTACATAAAAAGGTAGATTGGTCTAATTTTAATATAAAGTAGAACTGGTTAGCGCTTAGCCGCTAACTAATTCCTTGTCGGTTCGACTAGCCGCCAGCATGCTAGTTCAGTTTGACATTAGCATGTTTATAAGATATACCTTCTCATCAATAGGATGAAAACACTTCAAACTCAAAATTAGTGAAATTTGATATCATTATTTTTTAGAATTGGATGAAAAGTAAAATATTTTAATTTTGTTTTCACTGAGCGTGACCCAGTTTTTCACTGAATTTTTTAATAATATTTATAAGCTTTTCCAATTTAGTCTTGAACAAATGTTTCTTCAACCATGGCCACTTTAGGCTCTGTATTAAATAAAAAAAATAATTTTTAGCACAAATCATTTAGTTTGTTTCAATTAAATGAAATTTATGATTTTTTTAAATTTATTTATTAAAATTTAAGTGAAGATTTCATTTTCACACATAAATATCGTACTGTTTGTTCAGCTTATCATATATTTAAAAAATAATTTTATATTTAATATTTTCATATTTGAATTGAAATTCAATGTCTGGGACCAGGGTAAAACGATTAAAAAATAAGTATTTGAAAAATAGAAAAAAAGGAGAAAAAAATAGTTGCAAATAAGCTTTAATTGTTGACAATGCTTTTATATTTCAGAAATAAAGAATCTATAATAGAAATCCACTTTTGAAACATTCATACATGGAGTAAAATCTTTAAATATGATAAAAAATATGATCATTTTTGATTAAAAATAACATTTATCAATATTTCTCAGTATATACTTAAAATTCTGGTCACACTTTAGTTTTATAGGGTTTTCTCACTATTAACTAAGTATTAAATATGACTTTTTCCTCAATAAACTCTTACGGTATAATGTATTGGGTGATTAAGGGATGTAGAATATGATTATGCAGAATAAGGCATTAATATGTGCTTTATAAACAGCCAATATCCTAAGCTTATGCAGGCTAATAAGCAACTATTAATAGTGAGAACTGGACCCTAAACTAAAGTGTATACCAAAATGACTTTTTAAACATTTCTCACAACTAGTTTGCCAAATCGGAGTCATTTTTTCCTGGACCTTGCCGCATTGCATTCTGGGATTCTGCTACAAAGCATACATGCAATCCTGCCTTATAAATGTGCCAGAACAAGGCATAGATTTAACACAGTGTTTATTTCCCTAATGCAAGCAGCCACTTCATGTTCAGTCTTACACATTTCATGTGTCCATGTCTTTTGAAGGGTGTCTTTCCCAGTTCTTGGAAGCGACGTTGTGGAGCCGGCACCATTTTACAGCTCCTGGAAAAGAGAGAGGGGTCGAGAACAAGAGATCAAGAGAAGCGCAGGAGACATCAATGAGAGAAAGAGGTGGGAGATGGCGAGCGAAAGCGAGGGAACGAGCGAAAGAGGAGAACAAAGCTCGTGTGAAAGAGAGCAAGAGTGAGAGAGGAGGTGAGAGGGAGACGTTTGTAAGTGTGTTCGCGTCCAGAGAGAGCGACATCCAGAGAAAGGAGGAGAAAGTCAAGAGGAAGAATGAGAGCGCTTTCTCCTGCTGTCCCTGCGCGACAGGTCCCCGCTCCGCCTTTCCATGTGTTAATTACACATGTAAGGCTATTATAACCCTGCCAGGACTCCTGCTGACTGGGGAAATGAAGGCGGCGCACTCCAGCGCCAGACTACAGATAATAGTTTCCCTCCTGCATTTTCACAGGCCGCCGCGGTAACTAACTCTGGAGAGGAGGCGAGGAGTCGGGGAACACGGTTAGCATGGAGATGTCCGTGTAACTACCTAAGAAAGTGTGTCGCGCGGAGCCTGGTGTTTCATTTAAGGCGTCGGCCTGTTACCGAAACCTGTGATCCGACTCAGATCTGTGAGATCAGGAGGATAAAGGAGCCATTTACTCAGGGAAATCATTTCTGTGCGTTACTGTAAATGAAGCATACACTGTAACAAAAAAATAACAGTAAAAATGATACTGTGCAAAACTGTTAATTGGTTAACAGAAAGTTTCCTTACTATATACGGTAAATAACTGTGATAGATCTAGTTTTTGAAAGTGAAAAGAACAACTTAATGTATGATTTACAGTGAAAAACCGTGTTCTGCGTGACACTTCAAATAACCGTTTCTTCTTAGTTTTCTTAGTTTTTTTCTAATCAGTTATGTACATTGGGGTTTTATGTTACATTTAATGTTGTTAAATTAATGTTTATTGCATTTTTTAAATTTCATGTGTGTTACCGTGATGGTGTTTAATGTTTGTGTGAATAATAGGCTCACTGTAAAAAATAAACCGTAAATTTTAAGGTAAAAAACCGCAGCTGTGGTTGCCAGAACTTTACCGTTAAAAATACGGTAGGAACGTTAATGGTTTTACAGACTTAACTTAAAATTTACAGTAATAAACCGTATTTTATTTTCTGATAAAATGTGGATTTACCAACTTATTGACGTATTGATATCTGTTTTAGACCACTGTAATACACTGACAACCAACAATCATCACAGCAATGATGAGAGTTACATGAGCAATCACAGCTCATCACAAGTGAATACTTGTATAAAGCAATACTTATTTAAAGAAGCTGCACAATGTCATTCACACAAACATTAAGCAACATCACGGTAACATACATGAAATTAAAAAAATGCAATAAACATTAATTTAACAACATTAAATGGAACATAAAACCCTAATGTACATAACTGATTAGAAAAAAAAACAACAAAACTATGAGTAACCATAGTTATTTCAACAAAAATACATAAAATGTGAAGTGTCACACAGGGAATTGTGGGAATGTCAATTTACGGGTTTTTACTGTAAATTCTACAATGATTTGTTCTTTTTCACTTTCAAAAACTGTAAATTTAACGGTATTTTACTGTACCATTATATCACAGTTATCTACCGTATATAGTACGGAAACTTTCTGTTTACCAAATAACAGTTTTGCACTGTAGCATTTTTACAGTATTTTATCGTTAAAATCCCGGTGCTACCGTGCAGCTTCTGTATAACAGTGTTAAATGACTTGAGTTTTGATTGATCATGTGACTCATCATTGCTGTGATTATTGGCTGTCAGTGTGTTACAATGGAACAAAACAGATATTAATACTTTGAAAGGTCAGTAAACTAACCTGATATCAGATAATGAAATACGGTTTATTGCTGTAAATTTAAGCTAAGCCTGTAAAACCAATAACGTTGATACTGTATTTTTGATGGTAATCACAGATCTAGAATTGTCTTTATTACATACAAGAAAATAACTACAATAAAATAAATGATCTGAGAGAAAAAGTTATGTAATAATGCCGTAGGTTAATGTAAGAAAAAAATGTTTTGAAAACAACAATAATAATCTTTTAATCTACTTCTGTACTTTATCTATAGATGTTCACAAACATGAATATGCATCAGGTTGTGGTGTTTTTAGACATAATAACACCATGGTATTCTTTTAAGTACCATGCTTGCTACTAAGTACTATGTAAATGCCATGGGGCATGAATGAGACATCTTTTCACAATATTCGCATTTGACACCATCACCTTACTGTAGTTTTTAAGGGTTTCTGTACAGCGTGATTTTTTCACATTATGAACAGTCACATGAAATGCTGTGCTCTCGATGTATGTACTTACTCTCTTCTGTTATTCACACAAGGACACAGAATGAAGCCAATAAGCTGAAGATGATCTGATCAACTTCCCTCACAGCAGGGCATGCTGGGATAGCACTCCGTCGACATCCTGCCCCGGGTCACACGTCCTCATAAATATTCATGACGGAATATCACAGCTCGCTCTGGATCTGCAGCAATCACAGGATTTCACTCATTAATTATTTTTTAAAGAAATTATCACTTTTTCTTTAGAAAAGCATTGTTAGAACAATAAGAGCGATGAGCTTGTTTATCAGACACATCAAACGCAGCCTCGACTCGTAACGCTGAACCTTCAAGGACAAACAAAGCCCGAAATAAGAGCGAGAGGGTTTAACTCTGTGTCTTTGTGTTTAAACAGCACAAGGCCATCTGAAAGCTGATCTCATATTCTCCTGAGCTTCTCCTCATAATGTCTGTTAATCTACAGCTGCAGGGTTTGCAACTGACCTCCTTTTTTAGTTTGACGGCAGAAAACGCTGCATCTTCCATCCCTCGCTGAAGCTTTGATGAGTTTGGTGCAGTCACATCCGAGAACACAACAAGATCGACGCTAATATCAGATCTACAGGAATAATATACGTTTGAGGAGATTCATTCAGGGCAATAGGCCATCAAATGTACGAGTTTAAACTCATTTTAGGGCTGTGCAAAGATTAAATGCGATTAATCCAAAATAAAAGTTTGTGTTTACATAATATATGTGTGTGTGCTGTGTATAATTATTGTGTATATATAGGCCTAAATACACACACACACACGCATGTATATATTTAAGAAAATGTGTTATTTATTTATAAAATATTTATATTTATATTAGAGCTGGGCAACGATTAATCGCATCCAAAATAAAAGTTTGTGTTAAAATAAAATAATTATTTGTATATAAAAATTCACACACATGCATGTATATATTTAAGAAAAATGTGTTAATATGTAAAATATTTAGATTTAATATAAATTATGTATAAATATATATATACCGTATATACATGCAATATTTACATGGATGTGTGTGTATTTATATATATATATATAAAATAATTATACACAGTGCACCCACATATATTATGTAAACACAACATTTTATGTTGGATATGATTAATCGCAATTAATCGTTGCCCAGCTGTAATTTACATATAATATATATTATGTATTTATATATATATACAGTATTTACGTGCACATAATTCTTAAATATATACATGCATGCATATGCATTTATATATACAAAATAATTATACACAGCACACACAAATAAAAGTAAATAAAAGTGAACACAAACTTTTATTTTGGATGCGATTAATCTTTGCACAGCCCAAATGTATTTTTTAAGCATACTTAAAACAACCTTGGTTGACCAAAGTGCTGTGCAAAAAATATCTAGATCCATCCCAAAATGAAAATAAATATTCACAAGGTATTAAAAGCACAAGAGGAGAAAAACGAGTGATCTGACTCTAAAGGTATTGAGGAGCGAGATTGTTAAACGCTTTAAAAACACAAACAGCAAAATCTTAAAATCAATGTGATACTGAATAGGTAAGCAAACCTGCTTTCGTTTTACCTTACGCTGCATCGAAAAGCAACAGTTCATCACCAACCTGGAGGAGAGCATCTAAAAACATAAAGCTGAGAATTAAAATTAAATAACCAACACATCAGCTTGTGATAAAAAGGACAAAAAGGTCAAATAAATCAAATTAATTATTAAAAATAGGTTAAAATAAAATAATTACATTGAATCAAATATAAACAAATCTTTAAATATTGCAATAAAATTACAGGAATGTACTATGATATAGAGTCATGGTAATGTGTATTTATGATAAGTTAATAATATTACTGTGTAAGTAAATAAAATAATAATGAATATTTGAATGAAGTAAAACAGACATCTTAAAAAAAATTATATTAATTTTTAATTATATAATAGTAATAAAAATAAATATTAAAAAGTACCATGATAGTGACAAAGTCATAATACTGTGATAGTATTTATGATAAAATAATGTAATTAAAAAAACACTTCTTCTGTATTATATCTATATATGTTGTGAATATGCATCAGATAAAACATTAGGTTGTGATTATTTTTGGACATGACAATACTATAATATGTAAGTACCATGGTAGGCATGGTGATCTTTCATAAATCTACTATAATATTAATAAGAGATGCATGATCATTTATCAATAACACTTTACAATAAATTCCCATTGGTTAGTTGCATTAACTTGAGTTAAATCATCATTGTTACTTCATTGAATAATATTAACAGGTGCAATTTTTGATTTTAATAATGTAAAGTATTTTGCATTGTTAGTTCATAGTTTACTAATGTTTCCAAAGATTCTCCTTTTGTGCTCCACAGGTTCGGACCTCACGAGGGCCAGTAAATAATGACCGTTTCTTTAAAATGTCCCTTTTGGCCCAAACTGATGCGGAACCCCATTAAACTGCACTTATCCTGCGGACAGATGTTTTTTCCCTCCGGCCAGCGGTCGGGGAGGTTCACGAGCGGGGCAGATCTCGACCCGAGACAGAGATTGGCCGGTTCCTGTCGAGCTCCTCGATTAGTGCTGTCAGCCCCACAGCCAAGCTGTTTCTAATGAGACGTGCAGACAGAGAGATGTCGCGTCCGACGGGTGGCCCTCTCACTCGAAAATGAGACTGGTCGAGCACGTACGTGTGACAGGGAAGGTGGGAAAGGTGACAGAGGACGGGGGTGGATGTCACGAGGGGCGGGGGGGCGCAGACGGGTCAGCCGAGGGCTGCCAGAAACATGAGATGAGTGACAGGTGAAGCGGGTGAAGAGATGTCAGGGAGCCGTGGCGTCTGCCATCCCAGAGACATGAGTGGATAATTACATGGTCAGTGATGTAGCTCTGGCCTCTCCAGCCTCTTTATTTTCTGCCTCCTCGCACGGGTGAGCCTCCGTGAGGCCTGTGGGAAAGAGAAGAACACTGATTGTTGGGCAAAATAATAGGGGCGTGCATTGGCACTGCCCTCACAATTCGATTCGATTCACCAGGTAACGATTCGATTCATATCGATGCATCAAAATTCTACGGCAAACTGTTCACCAGCTGGGATGTGTCGACTTTTTGTGTTGTTGTTGCCAACTCAGGATGCCAACAATCAACATGGTTTGTGAAGTTAGTTGATTTTAGTGTGGCAGGTTTTACACACCGCTAAGTCTTTTCTAGTTTCCCATTAACTTCGTAGAATCCGAAATGTGCCCAGATTTTTTTTGTGCCCACTTTCTAAGCTTTTGGGTGTGTTTGATAACGTCTATCACAGTCATCTCCCTCCGCCTCAGCCAGACTGATGCATGCATGACACGCCAATTCGTATTTCCATTGTTGGTGTGCTATCAACACGTACACTATACCGGTCAAAAGTTTAGGGTCGGTAAGATATTTTATGTTTTTAAAAGAAGTCTCTTCTGCTCACCAAGGCTGCAATTTTTTGATAAAAAATACACAAAAAACACAGTAATATTGTGAAATATTATGACAATTTAAAATTACTTTTTTATGTTAATATATATTAAAATGTAATTTATTCCTCTGAAAAAAAGCTGAATTTTAGCATCATTACTCCAGTCTTCAGTGTCACATGATCCTTCACAAATCACTCTAATATGATGATTTTATGCTCCAAAAACATGTATGATTATTATCCATGTTTTTTTACAGTTTTTTACATTTTTATTTCAGGATTCTTTGATGAATAGAAAGTTCAAAAGAACAGCTTTTATCTGAAATGGAAAGCTTTTGTTACATTAAACACTACCCTTTAAAAAGTTTGGGGTCAGTAAGAATTTGTATTTTATTTTTGGGGGAAATAAATAAGAAATCAATACTTATATTCATCAAGGATGAGTTACATTGATCAAAAGTTACAGTAAAGACATTAGAAAATATTTTAATTAAATAAATGAATTAAAAAAATTCATCAAAGAATCCTGAAATAAAAATGTAAAAAACTGTTTTCAACATGGATGTTAATCATACATGTTTTGGAGCATAAAATCATCATATTAGAGTGATTTGTGAAGGATCATGTGACACTGAAGACTGGAGTAATGATGCTGAAAATTCAGCTTTTTTCAGAGGAATAAATTACATTTTAATATATATTAACATAAAAAAATCATAATATTTCACAATATTACTGTGTTTTTTTGTCTATTTTTAATCAAAAAATTGCAGCCTTGGTGAGCAGAAGAGACTTCTTTTAAAAACATAAAAAATCTTACCGACCTTAAACGTTTAACCGGTAGTGTATAATCGATTTTCTACGTGTTTATCAACGCCGTTGACTGAACGTTGCATTACTGTATATATGACCTAAACCCAACCCCATCCCTAAACCTACCCGTCACTGGAGTTAATAGCATTTATGAGTCTTTCCCTACCATCCTAGGGAAAAAATATCGCTCTCCAGATGCAGATCTATATTTTGCTTTGTTTCGCTCGAACATTTAACGACGTGTACATACACGCGGATAGCTCAAAATGCGTATAGATAATGCGCCAATTGACTTGAAAGTGGCGTGTTGTTTACGCAAAAGTCATGATGCCATGTTGCTCCGAAACTGAAAGTAATTGAAACTTCAAAACTATATTGTCCAAGGCCAGAAAATAAACATTGACACAAACGATTATGTCACTTTGCCACATCGATGCTGAATTGGGCATTTCCCGCATTGAATGCATCGCCGATTCGATTATTGTTGACACCATTACAAAAACTTAACATGTACACGCCAACACAGGCACATTGGGAAATTACACATATTATGTTGTTTGCATATTTTGTGACACTTGCCAGATTAAGGGCCCTATCTCCAGGCACAACGCAAGTGTGTTTTGCTAGTTTCAGCCCGACGCAGTTATCATTTTCACGCAGTTATCATTGCAGTTATTCATTTTCAAAATTAATAAATAATACATTAATTTTAATAACAGTATTTTGACAGAATAAATTGAGAGACTTAAAATTGAGAAAAAAGAGACTTTGTTCAAAAACATTAAAAAAACAAAAGTTTTAAACAGAGACTGGATCAGCATGGGCCAATAAAAGAAGCACAGAGTTGCATATACTAAATGACATATAGTGCTTAAATACGGCCACCGTTAATTTTTCATACGTTCTTCAACACAAATCACTACCGGACGTGTTTGTAGTTACTTTGAGCCTGTCGAACGTGCGGAGATCACAAAGATCTCTCTCATCCTCACACGTTCGTTTCATCTGGAGAGAATGATCTCTTCGAGCCGCAGTGCTCCGACGACATTCCCGTCCTTCAATGCGCTCCCGTTCCATCTGCCCACGAGACTCATGGGCATTTCTCCCGGAGCTCTTTCATGTCCAACAGGATACAAGACAGGAATCTCAGATAGTGCTGGTGTGGATGAGAGAGGCACACGCTACAGGAAGTCCACCTCAGAGGAAAGTGTGTGTTCCTCCGTCAGCCGGTAAACGATGAGCATATGCTGGAGTCCAGGAGTTCAGATGTTCACTGCAGGACATTCACAGAAGAGGACACAACTAAGGGTTTTAGTGCACTTATCAATACATTTACCTGGTCGCATTTGGTGGAGTGCTGCTCATGACATCCAACATCGGTTTCAAGATGGTTGCACTCAAAAAGGACAAAAACAACATTATAAATTAGGATGCATTGTTGGTTATACCTGTACACTCAGCAAATGTGGATCTCACCAGCAAGCTCAGTCAACGTAATACACGTTTTAAACTTAAATGAAACAAAGTGATACGAACTGAATTGAAATCAAAAACTAACACAGTCCACAAAGAAAACATGAGAGTCGACAAATTAGGACGACCAAGTTGTTTTTCTGCAGATCTCAATGAAGTGACAGTGTTAAACCATCAGAATGCAATAATAGAAAATCTAAGTTTAGTGTCTACACTATTGACTGCATGTCGATCAATTAAAATCTAAACTGTGAAAGTAGTCTTTGATAATGTCTAAATATGCATGCAAATGCAAACGTGCATTACAGAACAGAGCAAGGGAGCATTTGTGCTTATAAAACTTAAACTTTTTTATTTATTTTTTAAATGACCGCTCGTTTCGCTTGATAAGACCCTTATTCATCGTCTGGTGTGGTTTAAAGCCCTTTAAAGCTGCACTGAAACTCTCATTTAGACCTTGAACCGTTTGGACCCCATTGAAGTCCATTATATGGAGAACGTTTTCATCAGAAACCTTAAAGGAGTAGCTCACTTAAAAAAAAAAAACTTTTGCTGATAATTTACTCACCCCCATGTCATCCAAGATGTCCATGTCTTTCTTTCTTCAGTCGAAAAGAAATTAAGGTTTTTGATGAAAACATTCCAGGATTTTTCTCCATATAATGGACTTCAATGGGAACCAAAAGGTTCAAGGTCCAAATGAGAGTTTCAGTGCAGCTTCAAAGGGCTTTAAACGACACCAGACGATGAATAAGGGTCTTATCTAGGACACTTCAAGTCATGACTCGAAAAAAGATTTGTTAATTTTGATGAACGCGTTTGAACAGGAGAGTCACGAACGCGCATCACAGAACAGAGCAAGGCGAGCATTTGAGCTTATAAAACTTAAACTTTGTCATTTATTTTTTAAATGAACGCTCGTTTCGCTAGATAAGACCCTTATTCATCGTCTGGTGTCGTTTTAAAGCCCTTTGAAGCTGCACTGAAACTCTCATTTGGACCTTGAGCCGTTTTAGTCCCCATTGAAGTCCATTATATGGAGAAAATCCTGGAATGTTTTTATCAAAAACCTTTCTTTTGGGATGACATGGGGGTGAGTAAATTATCAGGAAAGGTTTTTTTAAAGTGAACTACTCATTTAATTAATTTTTTTTAATCTAATTTTAATTAAATTTTGGCTGATTTCATTCTTGATAGTGTTGAAAGTTCTCTAACACAAATTCTTAATTTTTTTACAACCCTTTTTACAAGGCCTTTCCAATTTCACTGGATTGTCACAACAATGTGTTACTTACAAAGATGTGTGAGAAATATGGGCAGAAACATGCAGAACATGAAAATAAGCATGAAAATAAACAGCAGAAACATGAATACAGTACATTAACAAATCGATGCGGAGTCAATGGATGGACGGCTCAAAGCGTCTGCTTGCACTCCAAAAAACCTTTCCTTTTGACTCTGTGGAAATCAGTATTCATATCCAGACACATTCTTCTATTGTAACACATTGGTTAGTAAAAAACAAACAAATAAATAAATAAACACCACCCTGGAAAAAGCCCCCACAGTAGTTTCGCCATGAGCTTTGATAAAAGAAGAGAAACTGGCTCTTGAAAGCTTGAAGAGTCAGATCCAGCAGTCGAACAGAAGAGCCCTACAGCGAGACACGCACTCGGTCCTGCATGGTGGGCCTCAATCAATACACATTAACAGGTTAAAAGAAATGGGAGAGAGGGGCTGCGTTTACGCACTGCATCTCAATAATATCGACAGGTATGTGGTATTATATTTGTAAGAGAGAGGCAAAGAAAGACCTTGAGAGCTGCTCTATTGTATTGATGGGCTTTTGCTCTTTGCCAAAGAGGAAGCACTTTCCAGCCCGCTCTTTAATCTGAAGCAGGCCTGATGGGACTCGAGGAGGAAGACTTCAGAGCGTGCAGCGGGGAAAAAAGCAAGCCCTGCTTTCTCGGCGTAATGACGAGGAAGAGGAGGAATGATAAAAACCAAAAAACAAACAAAAGCTGAAAGAAAGCATCGGTACAGTTGGGCTGATGAGAGACGTCCGTGCATGAACGCTCGTAAGTGCACTGACAAGACGTCTATAAAAGCAGAGCGGAAATATGGACAAAAATGTTCTGTCCTGACTAGATTTTTTTTTTCAAAGAAATTGAACTAATGTTTTCAAAACATGGACTGGAGACAATCATAGTCAAAGGGGTTTGCTGAGGTGAGACTCTCAAGTCTCTCAGTGCTCACAGTGATTCTGAATACAGTTAGTATTAAAATTCAAATCACAACTGAATAGAAAACCATAGCAACCACCATGAACACCTTAGCAACTGCATAGCAACATCCTAGCAACCAGTGGAACACCTCTGAAACTGACTGATCCCACAGATCACCTTAAAGGATTTGCATAGCAATGCCCAACCATCCAGAACACCTTAACAATTTCATATTAATGCTCCCAACAACCCAGAACACCTTAGCAGCAACCTAGAAACCACCTAAAAACTACTTAGAAACCACTAGTAACCAATCCGAATACCTTATAGCAACATCCTAGCAACCAAACTACAACTGACTGCATCAATGCCATGGCAAACATCCCAAAACGCCTTAGCAACATCCTAGCAACTACCCAGAACACCTTAGCAACTGCATAGCAACATCCTAGCAACCAGCGGAACACCTTTGAAACGGACTATATTGCAGTGCCCTAGCAAAACAACCCAGACCACCTTTTAGGATTTGCATAACAACGCTCAACCATCCAGAATACCTTTACAATTTCAGATTAAAGCTTCCAGAACACCTTAGCAACAACCTAGAAACCACCTAAAAACTACTTAGAAACCACTAGTAACCAATCCGAATCCCTTATAGCAATATCCTAGCAACCAAACTACAACTGACTGCATCAATGCCATGGCAAACATCCCAGAACGCCTTAGCAACATCCTAGCAACTACCCAGAACACCTTAGCAACTGCATAGCAACATCCTAGCAACCAGCGGAACACCTTTGAAACGGACTATAATGCATTGCCCTAGCAAACAACCCAAAACACCTTATAGGATTTGCATAGCATCGCCCAACCATCCAGAACACCTTAACAATTTCATATTAATGCTTCCAACAACCCAGAACACCTTAGCAGCAACCTAGAAACCACCTAAAAACTACTTAGAAACCACTAGTAACCAATCCGAATACCTTATAGCAACATCCTAGCAACCAAACTACAACTGACTGCATCAATGCCATGGCAAACATCCCAAAATGCCTTAGCAACATCCTAGCAACTACCCAGAACACCTTAGCAACTGCATAGCAACATCCTCAGCAACCAGCGGAACACCTTTGAAAACGGACTATATTGCAGTGCCCTAGCAAAACAACCCAGACCACCTTTTAGGATTTGCATAACAACGCTCAACCATCCAGAATACCTTTACAATTTCAGATTAAAGCTTCCAGAACACCTTAGCAACAACCTAGAAACCACCTAAAAACTACTTAGAAACCACTAGTAACCAATCCGAATACCTTATAGCAACATCCTAGCAACCAAACTACAACTGACTGCATCAATGCCATGGCAAACATCCCAAAACGCCTTAGCAACATCCTAGCAACTACCCAGAACACCTTAGCAACTGCATAGCAACATCCTAGCAACCAGCGGAACACCTTTGAAACGGACTATATTGCAGTGCCCTAGCAAAACAACCCAGACCACCTTTTAGGATTTGCATAACAACGCTCAACCATCCAGAATACCTTTACAATTTCAGATTAAAGCTTCCAGAACACCTTAGCAACAACCTAGAAACCACCTAAAAACTACTTAGAAACCACTAGTAACCAATCCGAATCCCTTATAGCAATATCCTAGCAACCAAACTACAACTGACTGCATCAATGCCATGGCAAACATCCCAGAACGCCTTAGCAACATCCTAGCAACTACCCAGAACACCTTAGCAACTGCATAGCAACATCCTAGCAACCAGCGGAACACCTTTGAAACGGACTATAATGCATTGCCCTAGCAAACAACCCAAAACACCTTATAGGATTTGCATAGCATCGCCCAACCATCCAGAACACCTTAACAATTTCAGATTAAAGCTTCCAACAACCACCCAGAACACCTTAGCAACAACCTAGAAACCACCAAAAAACTACTTAGAAACCACTAGTAACCAATCCGAATACCTTATAGCAACATCCTAGCAACCAAACTACAACTGACTGCATCAATGCACTAGCAAACATCCTTAGCAACATCCTAGCAACTACCCAGAACACCTTAGCAACAACCTAGAAACCACCCAGAGCACCCTAAAAACGTATTAGAAACCACTAGCAACCAATCCGACTTTATAGCAACATCCTAGCAACCAAACTACAACTATCTGCATCAATGCCCTAGCAAACATCCCAGAAAGCCTTAGCAACATCCTAGCAACTATCCAGAACACCTTAGTAACTGCATAGCAACGCCCTAGCGACCACCCAAAACACTCTAGAATCACGCAGAAGAGTTTAACACTCAAAATGTCAAATTCTAGTTAAAGTACTGTGCAGAAGTATGGGGAATGTAATTTTGATGTTCATCTACGAACATTTTCTTTAGGGAATGTTCCCCAAAGATTCAAATATTGTACAAAAACGGCTTCAACAAAATAAGTATAAGCGCCTGTGTTGTTTCGGTGCAAGACCCTTGGATGAGGCTCTAGAGGGCCAGCAGGGTAAATGCTCCTGTCCCTCACTGGAGTGGTAAATAGACCATGTGATGTGGCAAGAAACCCTGTAACCCCCACAGGGAACGGGTCCCCTCCCTCGCTGCACTCTGATACCCCTCCTCGCTCCACTGGCTGCGAGACCCTCAGCATTCCTCCAAACCATCCGCACTAAACCGGCCCGTACACACACCCCATCCTGGCACAGACACGCCCACGAGTCACGCCGGCCTTTAGGGGTCAGGCTAGCCATGGTGTTTGCCCCACACACACACACACACACATACACACACTGGGTCACCGCTCAAGCCCACTGACTGACCCGACAAGAGCCGGCAACTGCTCTCTGTCTGTTAGCATTAGGCCGGCCCCAGCTCAAGCAAGGTTAATCTTCCCACTTTATTTGGGGATTCTGTGACCCGCTCTGATCCAGCCACCTGTAGACTGGAATGCTTTCAGAACCAAAGAACAGATCACAGTTCTGGAGGAAAACAATGAATAAGTAGATATATATATATATATATATATATATATATATAGCAACTTTACATAGTTAAACCAACCAATCATGCATGATATTATTTATATATAAAATTTTATATTTTTATATAATTTAAATTATATATAAATCTATATACAGTATATACATGAAAATATTTCTTAAATATATACAAGCATGCGTGTGTATTTATATATATAAAAAATTATACACAGTGCACCCTGTGTAATAAACAAATAAAAAATATTAATATTTATGTATAATATAAATATACATACAATATATACATGCACATATTTCTTAAATATATACATGCATGTGTGTGTATTTATATATATACAAAAAATATATGCAGTACACACACACGTATTATGTAACACAAACTTTGATTTTGGATGCGATTATTCATTTGCCCAGCACGTATGTGTATATATATATATATATATATATATATATATATATATATATATATATATATATATATATATGTAATACATTATACATATAAATGTAATACATAATAAATATATATGGTATCATTGTATGATTTTTGTGAAGGATGGTCCAAAATCCCACTACTTTTGACCTACTTTTTGGCTAGTGGATGTCGCTGTGGTCCTGAATCGAGATGACAAAGACAGATGTAAATAAAACGCCTCCTGAAGTCTCTTTCTGCTCGTTCCTCCTTCAAACACAAACACACACACACACGGCCGGAGCTTCACTCCTATGGGATTTTCAAGGGCAGTATTTCAAAGAGCCATGCTGTGCTTACATCAGTCAGAGAACAGTGGAAGAACCAGGATTATGGGTTTGAACCACAAGCGCTCAAACACACGATTAGCTCCAGATTCATGGCTTTAATGTTTGTGCATGTTAATTTCTCTGTTTTTTCAACATGCACATTAAAGGCACAGTATGTAAGTTTTCACTTCTTATTCAAAGGCTTAGCTTGATGATGCTGTGAATGAGTGTGGAATTATGGGAGTTGTTGTCTTCAGCGCCAAAGCAATCCGACGGGATTCGTGTCATGAATAAGCTAATATGTAAAGTTTTATTAAGCAGGGCGGGGCCAAGCATGTTTTTATTATGCTTACATGGCGCAGTCGCGCTTACGATTAAAGTTACGATTCAAGTTGCATTTAAAGTTCGTCCCTTCTTCCCTGAACTTGAACTTTGTTACAGTTGCGTTTGATCACTTAAACAAACATTATTTTTTTTTATTTTTTTTATTTTTTATTTATAAAAAAACAAAGAACAGAATTTAATTTTAATAATATAAATAATATTATTATTAATAATATTTAATTTAAATTTTATTTAATTCTAATAAAACAGCCTCAAGTGCTGAATTACTACTCGTACAGTACACTTTATTTGAAAAATTAAAAATGTGGGGTAACGCAGCGCCGTTTGATTTGTTTACAACAATTATACTAAAAAATAAATTTGAGTGTGTGCAGTAAGCTAGATCGATATTAGAATATCATATTAATAAAAGTTGGATAACTATGGCATGCAATTCATTTTAAAACATTGCACAGTGGAGAAAATGCTTTTATTTTATTATTATTTTATTACTTTTCTTTCTTTTTTTATAAACATGTGAGATGTAAATCAAGAAAAGAGATGCATGCAAAAAATTATTCGTTTTCTGTTAATAAAGGTTACCAAACAGCATAACATGTTAAAGCATCTTTAGTGTTTCCATGGTTTCTAGGGAAGTAAAACCGGAAATTCGAGGGTAACACAGATACGATGCCACTGACACTGTTAAAATTGCTAATTTCCCTGGATTTAAAAATTGTTGGAAACATTTGGGATAATTAAAGTACAAGTCAACAAAATATACGTATACCATTGCTCTAGTGGTTTTTGGATATTTTAATCTAAAAAAATCTTACATATCGTGCCTTTAAGTTTCATGAGCGGTAAAAATAAACTAAATTATCTTAATATATATTTACTGATTTAGGGTATTTTCACAGACAACCTCATTTGTGGGATGCTTACATATTCCTCTGCCATTATCACCTTCTGTTTGTTGTAATCTCGCAGATTTTGGTGTGAAGCGGAGCAGAAAACAAACCAACAAGAAACACCAAGAAGCCCGTTGATACTCATTAACGGAAACTTCATGTGGGAAATCGGTTGCTCAGCAGAGGAAATATTCAACCTTGAGTTCCTTTCATTAACCCTCCATGTTTATTCATTAATGCTGCCTCTTACACTTGCGACGCAAGCTGAGAACAACGAACTGATGCACAACACAACACTATGTTTTTCTTTCTCTCGATAAACAAAGAAACACTGTGTTGTGGAAGACGTGTTTGTCTAATGGTGACATGCACACATGGACTAATCAACTCCTCGTTTGCGGTTCTGAGCGGTTCTTCAACCTTCTTTCCAGCTGTTACAGCAAACAAACTTCAAACGAAACTCAAGGACTCAAAAGTAGGTTAAAAAGGATCTTATCTGTTGCAGTCTCTGTACAGAAAGACTTTTAAGCATACCTTTATATCTTAATCACCACCTGACACTGACACGCTCTATTCAGACTATATACAGATCTCGAAATCTGGAGACTGCACAAGCATTATGGAGAACAACATTTCTCAATCTGTTTTATTATCTATCCATCTTTCTGTTTATCATGCAACCACAACACACTTTTCACTATACTAACATCCAGCAACACACTTGCTGCGTCTAAATTCACATACTGTATTCATACTTTGCACGTGACGTCAAAAGTACTGGCTGGCGGCCAAGAACGCCGTTCCCTTTCAAGGGAACTTCGTTTTGAACAACGTATATTATAAATAACTGAATAAGTGTCTGAGGAATGTTTTAAGTAAAATATTTAGTGTTTAAAACAAGGCAATGCCATTGCGTTTTTAAAGAGTATTGTTTTATTACACACAACACTAAAATATCTCTAACTGTTTGTCTAAAGTGCAACAAATAGCCTACAAAATTGCAAGAACGAAATATACATTCAACGTAAATTGCATGTAGAACATTTTCTCAAAAATACTGATTGAACTTGGACCAATAAGGCCATGGGTGATTAACGTTATAGTTGTTTCTCCATCCTCCAAATCTGCCGTCACGTCTTGCTATATACACTACCGGTCAAAAGTTTAAGGTCGGTAAGATTTTTTATCTTTTTAAAAGAAGTCTCTTCTGCTCACCAAGGCTGCAATTTTTTGATAAAAAATACACAAAAAAACAGTAATATTGTGAAATATTGTGAAAAGCTGAATTTTCAGCATCATTACTCCAGTCTTCAGTGTCACATGATCCTTCACAAATCACTCTAATATGATGATTTTATGCTCCAAAAACATGTATGATTATTATCCGTGTTGAAAACAGTTTTTTACATTTTTATTTCAGGATTCTTTGATGAATAGAAAGTTCAAAAGAACAGCTTTTATCTGAAATGGAAAGCTTTTGTTACATTAAACACTACCCTTTAAAAAGTTTGGGGTCAGTAAGAATTTGTATTTTATTTTTGGGGGAAATAAATAAGAAATCAATACTTCTATTCATCAAGGATGAGTTACATTGATCAAAAGTTACAGTAAAGACATTTATAATGTTAGAAAAGATTCTAATTAAATAAATGCTGTTCTTTTGAACTTTCTATTCATCAAAGAATCCTGAAATAAAAATGTAAAAAAACTGTTTTCAACATGGATAATAATCATACATGTTTTTGGAGCATAAAATCATCATATTAGAGTGATTTGTGAAGGATCATGTGACACTGAAGACTGGAGTAATGATGCTGAAAATTCAGCTTTTTTAGAGGAATAAATTACATTTTAATATATATTAACATAAAAAAAGTAATTTTAAATTGTCATAATATTTCACAATATTACTGGTGTTTTTGTGTATTTTTTATCAAAAATTGCAGCCTTGGTGACAGAGAGACTTCTTCTAAAAACATAAAAAATCTTACCGACTCTAAACTTTGAGTCAATAATACATATAATCATAATATGGGCGTGTCAACCCACTTCTGTACGTCAGTGAACCGTTAGCCACAAGATGCGTGATTAAACAACAGGTGGCGGTTTCGCGGGCTTGACAATGTAGCAATGTAGCTTTTGCTCGCGCTACACCGCTACCTGCTGCAAAAAGTAGTTACTGTAGCTACTGGAAAAGCTACACTGTTTAAAAAGCCACTGCCAAGCTACTGAAAAATGCAGTTAAGTTAGTAGCTATGCTACTTGTAGTTCAACTCTTCCCCAACACTGATAATCAGTCCAAAGACCGTCATCCAGGCGTGGCAGATCATAGACAGAAACTATAAAGCACCCGAAACAGCAGCGCGACAGCTGCTGTACCTTCAGCAAGGGGTTTTCTCTGAGAGGGAAATCCGTTCGTCCAATCAAGGTCATGCGGTAATGCCTACGCGCCTTCAGTCATGTGGAAAAAACCTTGGTTCCTTGCCCAGGGCCATGTTTTGGGGGCTCCTTGTCGACAAGTCACGCTACTCGACGGATGCTTCCCTTACAGGCTGGGGGGCCGGTCATGAGTGGCCCGATCGCGGAAGGACCATTAGCTGTCTCTGGCATATAAATCGACTGAGAGATGATGGCAGTATTTTGGGCTCTCAAAGACTTCCTGCCAGACCTGAGAGGCCGTCATGTGCTTGTCCGCAGTCACAATCGTTCCAAAAACACAATCCAACAAAGACGTAATTTTAAAGTTGGCTCTAACTGGCTTTAGAGTGAAGAGGAGGAGAGACAGACTATCAGCATCACAGTCCCACCCAGAGCTGGTGCCGGAAGTAAAAAATTCAATGCCAATTTCTCCATTGACATTTGAGATATAAGCCATAAAAACGTAACCATACATGGTGAGACTCAAGACCAGCTATGGCTGTTTAAGCGATTGTATATGCTCATATAAACGGCAAAAGTTCCCGGGCACTAACCTTGTTTTTCAAGGTAAATGCCTTTTATTACGCGATGTATTGGATCAGTACTTCATTACCCACAATCCTGAACAATCCCACAATCCCACAGTGATGCATCTGATTGGCACGAAGCTCGTGTCTGAAACCCCGCGAAGGTACGTGAAGACTGAAGATTGCGTAATGAACGTAGGGCTAAGTTCATTGGTCGCACCTCTGGAGCGCCCCGCGCCATCGGATGTTTAGTTGCCACAGCTTCAGCCAATGGCGAGCCAGATACTCAATGTTTTAGCATGTCCAGCTGCGAATGCGTTTACTTCAGTAAATGGAGGAGCGAGTTTCCCTGCACATTCACTATATCAGATTGACTGAAGAAAAAGTCACGCGACTGTCGTGAGATTTGGAAGTCGCTCAAAAGGCTCTTTCACGGTGGCTTCAGTCGACTCCAGTGAGGCGCGGTGGTTAGATATGTACACAGGCTTGTACCTTTGACTTATTTTTGGATTTTCTCTTAGGTTTTTCACTCAAAATGATATATCTATGCGTATGAGTTCAGCCGTAGCTGGTTATCCTCAGACATGCTCTAATACTCTTTAGATATGGATTTTACAAAATGTCAATGGGAGAAAATGAATGGGAAATCTACAGATAACTTTATGGATAACTTTACATCTGAGGCGTCCAAATACTCAATTTGTCCATTATTTATTTCCAAAGAAACACGACAATGTATAAAAGGCTCCATTACCTTGTATCTTACGTTATGGCCCCTTAGAAGCAGTTTTTGTAAAAATAGGCTAACGATTGCGTCATAATGAATTGACTCTCCGTCGCATAGTAGAAAATAGAGTGCCGAAGTTATGGCATCACTTTACGTAGGCCAAAAGCGGAAGTGAGTTAGCATTTTAGCACTTCCGCTTAAGTGAGTTTGCATTTCTGCTTAAATCGCCTGAAATAAGGTCTGTGGTGAACAAAGCCTCAATATTTTTCATGTTTTGATCTATGCAATAAAACACACCAGTTATAACCTCCAGATAATCTTTACAAGTTAATCCAAAATGTACACATTTTGAAGCCTATATAAAGTTATAGAAATAAAGATTATCTGATTAAACGTGTAAGGGTCACAACTCTTTGTTGAACACACATCTTGTTTTTTAAAGGTGCCATCTGTCAAAAAAAAATCTAATGGTAACACTTTACAATAAGGTTCATTTATTAAACATTAGTTCATGCATTAACTAACATTAACTAACCATTTGTTACTGTATTTGTTATTCTTTGTTAACGCTAATTAATACAAATCTTAGCTGTTCATTGTTTGTTCATGTTAGTTCACAGTGCATTGAACTAATGTTAACAAGATTTTAATAAAGATGGCACCTTTAAGATTTTCCAAAAGTCTATGGGGAAAATGCATAGCTTTTCGATTCGAAGGAATCCGTGCGCCGCAAACTTCCGAGTTGTCCAACAAAGGGACGTCATCACTTCGGCACTCTATTACCGTATAGACAGGAGGAGAAGCTTGCAGGCAATCGGGGGACGTGGAGGCATAAAGTCAAGGGAGAAGCCCATAGAGAGTCATAAAGTTCTCACGGACAGCTAATACTCACTCTCTCCATCTCTGAGAGATTCGGAAGGGGATTATTCAGATTTCACTTGGCACAACGACTAGAAGACACAGGTTGCTCATGTGACTCAGGTTGAGTCTGCGCAGTACACCTGCCGAATCAGCTTTTAACGGGCTTCAATTTTCTCCGTTGAAATCAATGGGGTCGCTGTGTCCATTTCTTTTACTGTCTATGGGTATATCACAGCTCACTCATTAAGAAGAGCGAGCCTTAATTTAAAGCGACTTGCAAAGCTCTTTGAGCGGGACAGACATATTTACATTTAAAAGATCCAAAGTGGCTGACTGCAGTTCCTCTGTCCTTAATTGCAGCCTTCAGTTGTCCATGAATGTATCCGCTTCATTTGCGGCTCTCATTAACTGGCAGAGGCCAGAGCGGCATGTACACACACACACACACACTGTGTTTTTTCTTGCTCTCCTTTCCTCCTTCTCTCTCTATTCCTCCTTCACCCTCTCCATCTGTTTTTACTCTAAAGGGTGTGACAAGACCACAACAAGCTGGCAAAGACAAACCAAGAGACACAAACAATCTGTAGGGATTACACTCTAATCCTGTTTGCACTTTTATCCCGGCTGTGTTTTTAAGGGGGGTCACACTTTCTGACAGCGGAATTAACGCGAGACCTTCCTTCATCTAGTTATGGATGGACTTTGGCAAATTAGCCGAACGGAAGTGATTGCTTTCTACAATCTCTCAGCCCGGCTGTGAGACTCGGTTACAGCGCAAACAGATTCCAGGCAAGTTGTGGGATAATGAGGCTGGCGTGATGTTTGAAATGCAGATACAGGTTATTCTGCGCTCTGAGCTTCACGAGGATCAAACACGCCGAGTCGGGACGTGCTAATGCTTATTTACAAAGAAAGATAAATATACATTTGGTGAGAAGAGTTGCAGTTTAAAACAATTTATAATGAATATATGCGACTTAAATTCTTATTGGATGAGCCACATACAAAGAAATAAAATGCACATCTGTACCACAAAATAACTGAATAAATAATAATAATAAATATTGCAATAACAGTTTCTTGAATCCCTAATTCTGTATTATGTACTATCTTTTCTGGCAAAAAAAATAAAATCTTAAAATAACATAAAATAATTTAAATAAATAATATACACTACAGGTCAAAAGTCTTAGATTGGTAAGATTTTTTTAAATGTTTTTAAAAGAAGTTTCTTCTGCTCACCAAGGCTGCAATTATTTGATCAAAAATAAAAAAAAAAACAGTAATACTGTGAAATATTATTACAATTTAAGTGTAATTTATTCCTGTGATCAAAGCTGAATTTTCAGCATCATTACTCCAGTCTTCAGTGTCACATGATCCTACAGAAATTATTATAATATGATGCTCAAGAAACATTTATGATTATTATCCATTTTTTACATTTTTATTTCAGGATTCTTTGATGAATATAAAGTTCAAAAGAACATAATTGATCTGAAATGGAAAACTTTTGTAACATTAATCACTGCATTCAAAAGTTTTGGTTTCTGTTTTTCAACATTGAAAATAATAATTTGTTTTTTGAGCATAAAATCAGCATATTAGAATGATTTCTGAAGGATCATGTGACACTGAAAACTGATGTGTAATCAGCAACAGTAATGATGTTGAAAATTCAGCTTTCAAATTACATTTTAAAATATATTAAAATAGAAAACTAATAAAAATAAACTAATTAAAATAAATAAAAACATAAAAAATCTTACTGATCAAAAACTTTTGACCGGAAGTGTATATTAAAGGGTTGCACTAAAGTTGCATTGTAACTGTAAGCAGCTTACAGTTAAACTAATAAAATATTTGGTGGAAGACTTCTCCATTATATTTACAGTAGTGCTTGTTGTTTTATAAAATAAATAAGGAGAAATACACATTTTACCAGCATTAAAGGACATTTTGCAATCACTCCGACACACAGCCTCTCTCATTGCCAACATTTAGTTAAAACTTATCAGCCGATTTATGTTCACACACATTCAGCTGCCTGAACAACTTTTTGAAGTGAAATACACACCAGGCTATTAGAAAGTCTGCACGAGAGACTCATGGTTCGCTGTTGTAGAGCCGAGATAGTATACGAGGGTCGACTGCAGTCAGTCCTGCAGGTCCCAGCGGAGAGATCGGATCCAGCGAGTATCACAGCACAGATCTCCATTTCTCTGCTCATTTATCCCACACGGATACACAGGTGCTGCTGTTCACAGCCTGAGCACGTCACTCAACAGCCCTGGACTGAACACACACACACGCATAAGCATGCTAACACACGGACACACACACACACACACACACACACGCATAAGCATGCTAACACACGGACACACACACACACACAAACGCATAAGCATGCAAACACACGGACACACACACACACACACACATCCACACGGACACATATACGCATGCACACACACACACACACACGGACACACACAAATGCATTAGCATGCACACACATGGACACATACGCATGCACAGACACAAACACACTCAGATACACATGGACACACACATATGGACCCACACACACTCGGACAAGGACACACACACGGACACACACAGACACACGCACACACACATGCACACGGACACATACGCATGCAGACACACACGGACACACACACAAACGCATTAGCATACACACACACAGACACATACGCATGCACAGACGCAAACACACTCAGATACACATGGACACACACATATGGACACACACACACTCGGACAAGGACACACACGCACACACACACATCCACACAGACACATACGCATTAACACACAAAGACACAGACACACACACACAGATACAAATGGACACACGCATACGCACACACACACACACACACACACACACACACAGATGGACAGACACACACATCAGCGCACACACACATGGACACACACATGCGTAAACACGGACATACACACAGATACACACGGACACACACACACATCCACACGGACACACACAAATGCATTAGCATGCACACACACAGACACGGACACACATAGATACACGCATATGGACACACACACACACATCAGCACGCACACACATGGACACACACACAAGGACAAGCACACACATGCACACACACGGACATACACACACGGAGGCATACGCACACACACAGACACACAAACGCATTAGCATGCACACGCAAAAGCACAGACACACATATGCATGCACGGACACACACACGCGGACACACAGACGCACACACACACGGACACACACATAAGCACACAATCACGCGGACAAACACATGGACACATACATGCACGCACACACACACACAGCGTTCCTGAAGTAAGTGGACACTTGAGTCACACATTAAAACATCTGAACATCATTACATCAGACACCGTCAGACACATTTATCAGATTAATGGCAAAGCAAATGTAACATGGCACTGGTCTACAGACGACACTTGATCTGACATTCAGATATTTTTAAGTGTGACTCAAGCGTTCACATACTCTTCTGGGCTCCTGAAAATACACTCAGAACGCATGATCAAATTAGCAGTTTGACATAAACCGTCCGCTGCATATAAAACATGTTCAACGATCACACACACTTAACTCTCCACAGCTGCGGTGACGTCTGAACTTTATCAGAAGAACTGCGGCGATTATGTGCGGCTGCTTAGCAGGACGTTTCCCAGCTGGTGAATGCTGTTACTGCACCATCCAATCACAATTAATATCATATTAATCTGCAAGGACACATTAAAATGATCAAAAGTGACAGTTAAGACATTTACAAAACACTCTCATTCAAATAAACATTCTTTTGAAGTTTGAATTCATCAATGAATCTAAAGAGAATGTTTCATAGTTTCAACAATATATGACGGATATTTTCACCACTGATAATAATCATAAATGTTTCTTGAGCAGCAGATCATCATATTAGAGTGATTTCTGAAGGATCATGTGACACTGAAGACTGGAGTAATGATGCTGATAATACAGGTTATAAATTACATTTTACAATATATTCAAATAGAAATCTGCTATTTTAAATTGTAATAATATTTCACAATATTACTGTTTTTACTGTATTTCTTTATCAAATAGGCTAACTTCAGCCTAGGTGAACATTAAAAAAATCTTACCTACCCCAAATGGTGGTGTATTTTGACAAAATACATTATTTGCAACAATTATTTAAATCACGATTATACTATTGTCTATGATTACAAAGGCTGCTGAATTGCTGCTCAAGCAACATTACTTATTATTATCATCAATATTGAGAAATTCATATTTTTGTGGAAACAGTGGCACATTTTTATTGCAAACAGTACCCAATTGTAACAATATTACAATATAACAAAATAAGTCACTTTTGATCTATTTAATGCATCCTTGCTGAATGAAAGTATTGATTTCTTTCTAATTTAATGTAAATATTACACTAAGCAGCAATATTTTGGTGTTCTCCATCATGAATTCACAAACTATCACAAAGCTTTAAGATTAGCTTTAAGATTAGAGAGATGATATAACGATTAGAAATGATTCGGTAACACTTTACACTAAGGTTTCATTTGTTTACATTATTTAATGTATTAACTAACATGAACTAACAATGAGGAATACAGTATTTATTAATCTTTGTTAATGTTACTTAATAAAATAACAGCTGTTCATTGTTTGTTCAGTTCACAGTGCATAACTATGTTAACAAATACAACCTTTGATTTAAATAATGCATTAGTAAATGTTGAAATTAAAGTGAACTTTTAGTCGAAAAGAAATTGAGGTTTTTGATAAAAACATTCCAGGATTTTCTCTATATAATGGACTTCAATGGGGTCCAAACGGTTCAAGGTAAAATGAGAGTTTCAGTGCAGCTTCAAAGGGCTTTAATGACACCAGACGATAAATAAGGGTCTTATCTAGCGAAACGATCGCTCATTTAAAAATTAAATAAAAAAGTTTAAGTTTTATAAGCTCAAATGCTCACCTTGCTCTGTTCTGTGATGAGCGTTCGTGACTCTCCTGTTCAAACTCGTTCATCAAAATGAACAAATATTTTTTCAAGTCATGACTCAAGGGTCCTATAAGACCCTTATTCATCGTCTGGTGTCGTTTAAAGCCCTTTGAAGCTGCACTGAAACTCTCATTTGGACCTTGAACCGTTTGGTCCCCATTGAAGTCCATTATATGGAGAAAATCCTGGAATGTTTTCATCCAAAAACCTTAATTTCTTTTTAATGGACATCTTGGATGACAAGGGGGTGAGTAAATTATCAGCTAAAGTTTTTTTTAAAAGTGAACTACTCCTTTAATATTAACTAAGATTAATACATGCTGAATTAGTAGCTATTGTTCATTTTCAGAACTACTGAACCTTATTATAAAGTGTTACCAATGATTCTCAAGGCTATACACGAATGCTTCCTCTGCCTGTGTGTGTGTGTGTGTTTGAGTGTGTGTGTAGACCCTGTTCATCTCCTCCAGGTGTCTTATTTACGGCCTGTCTGCGGTGAGCGATGGATCAGCTGAGAGAAGGCCGCTCATCAGCTGATGTTTACGGTATAACCTCCTCCTCGCCCGCGGGGAACTACAGAAGAGAGAGGGAACATTAACATGTCAAATCCAGAAACGTGAGAGACACTGATTGAGGGTTTTCATCAAGATCGCTTGTTCATCGAGAAACATCTGGTAATTATTTGTTCAAACACTTCAAAATGGATCTCAGGAGAGGCTTGTAGATTTTAGTCAGCGAAACAATAACTTACCGCAGTTTAATAACAAGCTTGTGAAGGAATCAAAGGGAAATATCATTTGTCATAACGCCTCCCGGTGCTTTTTGGATGCACGAAGGCATCCCGCCTGAAAGAGACTAATAGTTATATTACAAAGATTCACAACTGGCTGTCTGTGCCCCGCGCGCCTCTCCATCCCTCCTCCTGCCGACACGCGCTTCAGGTTCCCCCGCTTCCATCCCCCCATCGCCCGCGAGAGATACCGATGGAAGTGAAAGCTTTAAAACTTTATTAGTCGACACTGTGTGCCACATGCCGTTTCAGTAGCGCCGCCGCCAGCAGAGCCCGCGGATTTATGGCTTATGACATGCGCATATTTAATTTGTAACCTTATACTTCCTGTTCCTCGCGTCTGGCCTCAGAAGCGCAGAACTGTACGGGTCCGAGGGGTCAGAGGTTAAGTAAAGCAGGGGAAGTGCTGGATGCGAGGAGCCGAGGGTTGCGGTGACACGAGGCTCTCGGACGCAACGCTCCGGGTTCAAAGGTTTAGCACGGTGATTCCAGCGGGACGCCGGAGCGCGATCACAGGAGCTCGTAAAGAGGAAAGGAGAGAGTTGCGTTTGATTTGGACGATGTTTCAGAAAGTTACAGCCTGGATCCTCTTACAAGCTCTCTCTCTCTCGGCTTCTGTCTGCAGATCATGACACCTTTACATCCACATGCCCAGTAAACCCCCGGGGACCAGTGACCGAGCGCGTAACACGCCCCACTGGCTCCTCTGTGGCGCGCCGTCTTGTGTAAACATATAAGTTTATTTAGTGTGAAGGGCCCGTGGAGTTGGATGCTCTTGCCCCAGTAGGAGATCTTCATAAAGGCTTGTCCTCCCTGACAGAGACACATCAGACATGATGAGAGGTGAGTTAAGGCCAGAGGAGACCGGACAAATACATGGATCAATCTCACAGGTTTCAGACAGGCTGTATTTTTACAACTTTACAATCATTTAATAAACACAATTTCTTCAGTTAAAACCAATATAAATAAATAAATATATATATATATATATATATATATATATATATATATATATATATATATATATATATATATATATATATATATATATATATATATATATATATATATATATATATATATATATATATATATATATATATAAATATATATATATATATATATGTGTGTGTATATATATATATATATATATATATATATATATATATATATATATATATATATATATATATATAGGGCTGTCAAACGATTAATCGCAATTAATCACATCGCATCCAAAACAAAAGTTTGTGTTTACATAATATATGTGGGTGCACTGTGTAGAATTATTTTATATATATTAATACACACCCATGCGTGTATATATTTAAGAAATATTTTCATGTATATAGATTTATATATCATTTATATTATTATATTATATATTATATAAATATTTTATATATAAATAAAAAAAATTTCTTAAATACACATGCATATACATATGTATATATATATATATACATATGTATATATACACTCACCGGCCACTTTATTAGGTACACCTGTCCAACTGCTCGTTAACACTTAATTTCTAAGCAGCCAATCACATGGCGGCAACTCAGTGCATTTAGGCATGTAGACGTGGTCAAGACAATCTCCTGCAGTTCAAACCGAGCATCAGTATGGGAAGAAAGGTGATTTGAGTGACTTTGAACGTGGCATGATTGTTGGTGCCAGAAGGGCTGGTCTGAGTATTTCAGAAACTGCTAATCTACTGGGATTTTCACGCACAACCATCTCTAGGGTTTACAAAGAATGGTCCGAAAAAGAAAAAACATCCAGTGAGCGGCAGTTCTGTGGGCGGAAATGCCTTGTTGATGCCAGAGGTCAGAGGAGAATGGCCAGACTGGTTCGAGCTGATAGAAGGGCAACAGTGACTCAAATAACCACCCGTTACAACCAAGGTGGGCAGAAGAGCATCTCTGAACGCACAGTACGTGGAACTTTGAGGCAGATGGGCTACAGCAGCAGAAGACCACACCGGGTGCCACTCCTTTCAGCTAAGAACAGGAAACTGAGGCTACAATTTGCACAAGCTCATCGAAATTGGACAATAGAAGGATTGGAAAAACGTTGCCTGGTCTGATGAGTCTCGATTTCTGCTGCGACATTCGGATGGTAGGGTCAGAATTTGGCGTCTACAACATGAAAGCATGGATCCATCCTGCCTTGTATGAACGGTTCAGGCTGGTGGTGGTGGTGTCATGGTGTGGGGAATATTTTCTTGGCACTCTTTGGGCCCCTTGGTACCAATTGAGCATCGTTCCAACGCCACAGCCTACCTGAGTATTGTTGCTAACCATGTCCATCCCTTTATGACCACAATGTACCCAACTTCTGATGGCTACTTTCAGCAGGATAATGTGCCATGTCATAAAGCTGGAATCATCTCAGACTTGTTTCTTGAACATGACAATGAGTTCGCTGTACTCAAATGGCCTCCACAGTCACCAGATCTCAATCCAATAGAGCATCTTTGGGATGTGGTGAGAACGGGAGATTCGTATCATGGATGTGCAGCCGACAAATCTGCGGCAACTGTGTGATGCCATCATGTCAATATGGACCAAACTCCCTGAGGAATGCTTCCAGCACCTTGTTGAATCTATGCCACGAAGAATTGAGGCAGTTCTGAAGGCAAAAGGGGTCCAACCCGTTACTAGCATGGGGTACCTAATAAAGTGGCCGGTGAGTGTATATATGTGTGATATATATATATATATATATATATATATATATATATATCAAGATAATTATACACAGTGCACCCACATATATTATGTAAACACAAACTTTTATTTTGAATGCGATTAATCTCGATTAATCATTTGACAGCCCTATGTATATGTATATACCCCTAATATATATATACACACACATACATATATATATATATATATATATATATGTGTGTGTGTGTGTGTGTGTGTGTGTGTGTGTATATATATATATATATATATATATTTTGTATTGGATTTATTGTGGCACGATATATTGTTACACCCCTAATATATATATATATATATATATTATATATATATTAGGGGTGTAACAATATTTCGTGCCACAATAAATCGCAATACAAAAATGCAACAATATGTATGTATGACAAAACAATATGTATCATGGATATAGTTCCTCAAAATAAAAATTACTGTGTGAGAAAAAATTCTAACAAAAGTTTTAGTCTCAGTATTACATTAAACTACTATATATAATGTTGATTATAATGTATAATAATGCAATGGGGGAATATTTGTGTGTCCTGATAATGCCAAATAACATGACCAGTAAAAAGATTGAAATGTATCTAAATATGCCAAATATTCAAGACTGGGTAAAGATAAAATTGAATGAAATGTCCACAAATTCACATGTAGAAGATCAGACCACCTCCATTTCTATGATGGTCACAGCCTATTCATTTTAATATAGCATTTTATCACTGTTATCTAGTACAATACCAGTACATGAAATAAGCAGTACAGACCCTAAAGGTGAAAGGTCATCTGTTCGCATGAGCCCAGCAGGTGTTTGACTGCAACGACAGACAATTACACAAAATGAACAGCATA
>JAQIUQ010007278.1:80000-110000 GCA_030378365.1 Hybognathus amarus
AAATTAATTTTTATGAGAACCCAGAACTGAATCTGCCATAGGACAGAAAGATTGAGCAACAGTGTCTGCCTCCATCCTAATACTCACGTCTGGCCTACAGAAACACACATGAGAGGCTGATCCAGAGTCAGTGAGGTCTGTGAGGATCCAGCTGTGCTGAGCAGACTGTGAAATCCTCCCCGCCAAGACCAACACAAGAGGAGGGTCCCGAATACACCCGCACGCCATTGTGGAGCCCCGGCAGGCACTTCCCCTATCCCAGCATGCAACAGACTCCGTTCGGCAGGCTGACGGAGAGGAGGGGCGAGAAGAGACGAGACGTATTTATTCATTCCTTTGATTTGCAGGTGAGTGTATTCTTCTTATTTCCAGCGTTAGCCATTCCCTTTGTAGTGTGTGTTCGTTTAAAGACGACGCCGGCTGAAAGATTTAGACCACGAGTCCCTAAAGAGAGGAATAATAGACAATCATCACGAATCATTGATGATTCAGATACAAGAGTTAGAAGAGGCCTCTCATATATCAGCCGACAATCATTTCTGTTTTTAAGAATCTCATCAAAATTCATTTAAATAATGCAATTAAATGTATTTAATTCATATATTTTATTTATAAAGCTTAACAATTAATTTCTAAATATGTTTAGACATTTTTTTGTTATTAAACTAAAGCATAATATTTTTGAGAAAATGATGCTCTTGTAATCTTGTATGTCAAATAAATTGATATATGTGCAGTCAACATAAAGTAAGTGTGCATAATCACCGATTGTCTCTCGTCCCTCGTCTCTCTCCGCGCCGAATTGCTGTTAACCCCCGAGGAGGTCCACAGTGGTCCATTGAGAGGTGGCTAAGCTAATCTTGATTGATTTTTCCTTGAACGGCGCACATCTCTTTCAGTGGTTAACGTGCTATATAATCTGTAGCCTGGGACCATGTTAATTCACTCAGCTGGACCAGAGAGAAACCATTCTGTGAGAGAAGGATAACTCTATAGGTGAAGAATAAAGACACAGTGAGAGCAAATGGGCCGTGCGACTCGCTCCATGGTTTGTTTGCGTTTGCTATTTGCGTTACTTGTGCATGATTGGACCTGAGAGCTGCGATTATGAGCCCTTAATAGCAGCACGAGAATGACATGAAGAGCACATCTATAGAGCTGAAGGCATTAGTTGAATATCTGATCAATTTCAAAGTATACAATAGAATAATTTCAGCACGAATGAGCAACTTATTACAGGTTCAGTCCCTCTGGAGGATCCGAAGGTGAAGCGCCTCGCTCCGGCGGAGGATCAAACCAGCGGCCAAACAGTTTCACACTTATTACTGTAATGCAGAACAATAAAGAGAGAAAGATGGTAATTTATGCATTAAAGAAGGAGTAGTTCACTTTTGAAAACACTTTTGCTGATAATTTACTCACCCCCATGTCATCCAAGATGTCCATGTCTTTCTTTCTTCAGTCTTTATTTTGATGAAAATATTCCATGATTTTCTCCATATAATGGACTTTAATGGGGTCCAAACGGTTCAGGGTCCAAATGAGAGTTTCAGTGCAGCTTCAAAGGGCTTTAAACGACACCAGACGATAAATAAGGGTCTTATCTAGTGAAACCAGTGATCATTTAAAAAATAAATAACAAAGTTTAAGTTTTATAAGCACAAATGCTCACCTTGCTCTGTTCTGTGATGCGCGTTCGTGAAGCTCCTGTTCGAACTCGTTCATCAAAATGAACGAATCTTTTTCTGGGTCAATTCGATTCGTTCCGTTCGTTGAATGAACCAAATGACTCGGAAAAAGATTTGTTAATTTTAAAGAGTTTGAACAGGAGATTCACGAACGCGCATCACAGTACAGAGCAAGGTGAGCATTTGAGCTTATAAAACTTAAAACTTTTTTATTTATTTTTGAAATGAGCGATCGTTTCGCTCGTAAAGACCCTTATTCAGTCGTCTGGTGTCATTAAAGCCCTTTGAAGCTGCACTGAAACTTTCTTTTGGACCTTGAACCGTTTGATTCCATTGAAGTCCATTATATGGAAAAAATCCTGGAATGTTTTCATCAAAAACCTTAATTTCTTTTCGACTGAAGAAAGAAAGACATGGACATCTTGGATGACATGGGGGTGAATAAATTATCAGCAAAAGTTTTTAAAAGTGAACTACTCCTTTAAAGACACATTTAAAAATTATAGATTTTATATGATTTTATATTTTACAAGAAGTCTAATATGATCACCAAATTGGCATTAATTTGATCAAAAAAAAATAAAAATAAGTAAATAAATATATATATATATATATATATATATATATATAAATAAAAAAAAGTATATATGTGACCCTGGACACACATATATCTTTTTTAATAAATAAGCTTTCCAGTGATGGGATGACAATTTTAGAGCCGAGATGCAACTATTTGAAAACATGAAATCTGAATGTGCAAAAAAATCGAAACATTGAGAAAATCGCCTTTAAAGTTGTGCATTTATGTTCACGACTGTGTTGCGTGCTAAATGTTTTATATGTTTACAGTTTTTACTAAATATCTTCATGGAATGTGATCTTTACTTAACATCATAATGATTTTTGGCATAAAAGAAAAATCGATAATTTTGACCCATACTGTACAATGTATTGTTAGCTATTGCCACAAACATACCCGTGCGACTTGTGACTGGTTTTGTGATCCAGGGTCACATATGTATCTATGAGAGAGAGAGAGAGAGAGAGAGAGAGAGAAGGCTTATTTGTCAAGAAAATAATGCCAAATGGTCCTAAAACTCATTATATCTTTATGCAAAATGTAATCTCTTTTGGTCTTGGGGTGAAATATGACTTGGACATGTTTTCATGAGGTTCACCTGGTAATCGGCGGGACAGAGTTCAAGTTTGCCGCTCTGGCCGGGACTGACTCGCTCGCTCTTTCTCCATCACTCTTTCATTGCTTCCTGTGTGCCAGTTGGCAATCCCAGGCCAGGAATCTGTCAGTGTCGATTGAGCTGAAAGGGCAGGGTCCAGGGCTAAAGCAGTCACGCTGGTCCTGGGCCCACCATTTCTTCCAAACAAGCCTGGGAAAAAAAGAAAGAGAGAGAGAGAGAGAGAGAGAGAGAGAGCACATTCCAGCAAGTAGAGCTGCCAACACCCTCCCACACACACACACAACTAGGTTTTTTTGCAAAGGCGAGCCATGAATGAGATTAACAAAAGGGTCCTGTAAGAGCCCTTCTTGGCCGCCTTCCATGTCAACAGCTCTCGGGGTCAAAGGTCGCACTAACTACATTCATTCCCAGCAGACCCTGCTGCTCTACAACACAAGCTGCCCGAGTCTGGCAGTGGCAGAGAGAGAGAGAAGTTGAGTTTTTCCTCTTCCAGTAATCCCCGGAGATATTCCAGATCTCTCCACATGTTTCTGCTGAATTAAAGCAATATCACACCTTGCAAATGGAACGGAAAGAACAAAAAAAAAGAGACAGGACGGAAAGTAAAAAAAAGGAAAGTGGATGGAGGCAGCAAAGAAAGAGGTGGAAAAGGAGGAGTGTGTGCACTTTTACAGCCTCTCACACACCGAGCCGAGCACCTGATTTCACTCAACGTGCAAAAGGCCCAGGAGCTTTCAGCTTAGCTACATAAAAATGTCAGTCATTTAATAGATGCACAACACACCTGGGCTGACAAGCGGGATCATGTAATCCAATTACACAGAAACGCATTAGGTAAATAGCGTGAGGACTGATAACAATGTTAAACCGCTGCCAGATTCCACTGCCAAAGCCTCGCCAGTGGAGATTGTGGAGGGTATAGACACGAGTTTCACTATATTTTTAAGAAAGCTATGTGCTGTTCAGTCACACCACCGGTTTAAAGGTTTGGAATCATAAGAGTTCATTAAGAGTGTTAGAAAAGATTTCTAATTTGACCCCTTCGCTGCCACCCCTCTTTTTGAGAATGGGGGTTAAAATGCACCATTCAAACTTAAATGCTTGTAATTCAAGAATGCTTTGGAATATAGACTTCGGTTTGGTCTTGTTTTAAAGGAACACTCGGCAGATTATTGTTGTGGAAGTTTAAATTTACAGTAAATCAAATATACTGTACAATAATTTTTTACACATTTTTTAATTATAAAATCAAAGTCATACATCTAACCAAGCTGTATTCTAAAATTGAAGTTCCCATGAGATTTTGTTTAGGCGTAGTACCAATAATCGCCACCGGGTGACTTACATTCCTTTGAATTTAATTGTATACATTCTAACTTAACAAATTAATAAATATCTGTCCAAATATCAATTCTGTCACGAAAATTGGAACCTTGAGACTCAGACCTTTCTGACAATATGTTTTGTCAAGATTAGAAAAGGTTTTGATCATAAATTATGAAATATAATGATGTCCAAAAGGGGAGGAGCCTGATCAAATAGTTTAGAGTAGCGTTTCTATGGTAACGCAACGTTCAATTTCAAAATGATTTTCACTGGATGAATTCTGAGTATATAAGCTTTCAAATGATACCTAATTTATAATAACTAAAATATGTGATGTAATAAAAAAGGCGACAAAAAAGACAATTTTATATTTTAGAGGATAATATATACACACTCTAGATATTGCTGGGTTATTTTAACCCAAATTTGGGTCAAATATAGGAATAACCCAAATGTTATGTAATTTAAAATTTGAACCCAACTTCAACTTTCACTTTCAACTGTACATTTTGTAATTACATTTTTTAACCCAACATTAGGGTTTGTCCAAATTTGACCCAAATTAGGGTTGAAATAACCCAGAATTTTTTAGAGTGTATATATATATATAATACTTTTTAGAGGAAAATTATATTATAATTTTTTATAGAAAAATATATGTTTTATTATGAACTTTTAGCATGAAAACCAAAGTTTCAATTATTAAAGGTGTGTGCGTCGACTTTTGCGACAAAGGTCAGAACTCCTGTTATGTTGCAGATTTTTGTCAAAAATTCATCAGTCAAATATATATTTATGTGTCTTACATCTTTCCAACCATATATAGTTTGTCATAATTAAAAAGTGGTTTATTAGATAGTGGTAATATTACTTTTTTTCTACTGTTTTTACTCTATTTTTGATACAATAAATACAGCATTTGTGAGCAAAAAAAAAACTTTTGCTCGAAAAATTGTTTTTTTCATTTCCAAACTTTTGACCAGTACTGCACATTTATGCATTTGACAGACAATTTTCATTTAATTTCAGGGATATTTACATTCCACTGTGAATCAAACCCATCACCTTTGCATTGCATCATGCTCGACTGCTTTTGAGTTACAAACACGCAGAACAATCAAAACTGCAGAGATTCAGACATCCTCGTCTGTGCTCTCGTCCGCTCATCTCACAGGAGTCTGAGTATATAACACTCAAACACTATCAAAGTTACATGCTTGCCATCTGTCGATCACGGTGGTCTCACATGCAACACTTTTGTAAGTCACTCAGCGTCTGCTAAATGCCTTAAATGTGAATGCATGACAGTCTGGAATGGAAACTTGGAACGCATATGTAAAAGCCAATAAGATGTTGAACACGTGAGAGCATATCGCATTTCCACAAAAAATTTTTTATATCATTTAGTTCTGTGAGGTGTATCTCACACACAAACTAAACAAGGTTTAAGAGTGACGCGTATTTAAATCTAGAAGTGAAATGAAAATGTGCATTTATTATTATGCAATATGCTTTAATCCACAGTAACTTACATTGCATTTGATCATTTTATGCATTTCATGGGAATTAAACCCATGGCTGAATGCAATGCAAAATCTGTTTTCTGGGAGCAATTCACCCTCAGAAGAAGAGTGACGCTTGTATTTCAGCGCTGTATTGGTTTCTAAATCTTTGTGAGAAATCAAAGACACATTTCTACTGTAATCTTCACAACCAGATCATGTCACATTATAATACTTTAGATAATACTTAATATAATACTTTATAATACTTTACATTATAATACTTAGCTGTGCAAAGATTAATCGCGATTAATCGCATCCAAAATAAAAGTTTGTGTTTACATAATATATGCGGGTGCACTGTGTATAATTATATATATATATACACACACAAATGCTTGTATATATTTAAGAAAGATTTTCATGTATATACTGTATAGATTTATGTATAATACATATACACAGTGCACTTTTATTTTGGATGTGATTAATCACAATTAATCGTTTGACAGCCCTACTTATTATATATATATATATATATATATATATATATATATTTGTATATACACTTGTATTGCATTTGAACTATTTCCTCTCACTGACGATAAAGTTGAATCTAATTAATAAAAAAATGGAATCTCATATCAAAATCTCAAAATACTAAATGACTTTCTAAAGTAAATGAACTGAGCATCTCAGCAGAGGCTGTAACAGAGACATACAAGTGAATCCGAAATCAATACTCTTGTTAAATCATTTTCACTGCGGTCTGAGTGCACCTGACACTGAATCTAACAGCGAGCATCTTCTCAAAGAAGACAGAAAAGAAGAAAAGAAGACCGGCTGCTAGTAAGAGAAGTAGAAGATAAAAAAGAATGGCCATGTGGGGGAGGGGAAGGTGCCAGGGGGAATCACAGATTTCTTTTTCATTTTATCCTTGATCTCTTTCTTTCTCTTTCAGTGAGATCCAGAGCCCCTCCCCGGCCCCCCGCAGAGCCCCAGCCGAGAGCAGCGCTACACGGGCACAACCCCGGCCAGCTGCAGGGTCCTCTGGAGCTCCACGCAGAGACAGAAACATGTGTGAAAGAGAAAGAGAGAGACTCTTGATGACAGGCAAAGTTTTTGGGGGGGATTCGCCACTCAAAGACACAACAGAGAGAAGCGGAGTACTAGAGTTTCAAAGAAGGATTTCCACTGGGCTGGACTTCCTCTCTGAAAGTTAGCAGGAGGTCAAACGTCAGCCAATGATGTATCTTACAGTCAAACACCCAATAACCAGCCGGGAACCGTCCAATCTCGGCACACGAGACATGACAGATAGGGAGATCACTCGACACTGACAGGACGAGGAAAAGAAACTGTGAGCAAATGTCTCTAAATGAAGAACAGGGCAATACATGCATGCATTTACTTACACAACATTTTTTTCACTTTTAGAGTAGAGTAGTTCACTTTTAAAAAACTTTTGCTGATAATTTACTCTCTCCCATGTCATCCAAGATGTCCATGTCTTTCTTTCTTCAGTCGAAAAGAAATTAAGGTTTTTGATGAAAACATTCATTTTCTTCATATAATGGACTTCAATGGGGTCCAAAACGCTTCAAGGTCCAAAAGACAGTTTCAGTACAAACTGCAAATTGTTCAAAGGGCTTTAAACGAGATTCCAGACGATGAATAGATAAGGGTCTTATCAAGCGAAACGAAACAAAAAAGTTTTAAGTTTTATAAGCTCAAATGGTCGCCTTGCTCTGTTCAGAGATGTGTGTTCGTGACTCTCCTGTTCGAACTCGTTCGAACCTTTGTCAAGTGTCAACTTGTTCATTTCGTTCGTTGAATGAACCAAATGACATGAAAAAAAAGATTTGTTAATTTTTTTGTTAATTTTGTTTTAAATGAGTGATAGTTTCACTAGATAAAACCCTTATTCATCGTCTGGAATCGTTTAAAGTCCTTTGAAGCTGAACTAAAACTGTCATTTGGACCTTGAACCATTTGGTCCCCATTGTAGTCCATTATATGAAGAAAATCCTGGAATGTTTTCATCAAAAACCTTAATTTCTTTTTCAGAACCAAAAAAAGAAAGACATGGACATCTTGGATGACATGGGGGTGAGTAAATTATCAGCAAAAGTTTTTATTTTTAAAGTGAACTACTCATTTAAGGCTCTCTTTCAAGTTTCTTCCCATTAGAGGACTTTTTAATAAATTTAAAAAGCCCTCTAAATTTGAAAAAAATTCAAGTTTGTCTCAGGATTAAAATGTTAATATTGCTGAATGAATATTAAATTGGCCAATCAGATTGGCTGACGCAGATTTAAATATTGGTCCCAGTTCAACTATATGTTGATTTCATGTTCACCTGTTTGTTTGAGTGACATTCTTACTCAACCAATGGAGAGAGTTTGGGGCGGGGCTACGTGTTTGATTGACCAATAGAGAGCCTAAGTCCCTCCCCTCCGCTTCCGGCTAATGGGATCTTATTTCGGAAAAAAATATGCGTGGTAGTCAATGGCGAGAGACGACTTATTTTTTTATTCCGCCTGAACTGTGCCCTGAATTACTCATATGATGTTTGTCAATTTAAAAGATAATTATGAAAGTCGCAGTTTGTCATGAAACAGAAAAGTAACATTTAGTTTTATGTGAAAATCATTCAATGAACTGCATCTCCCGGAAGCGAACAACGAGCGAGATCCGCTGCTGGTGTGTGTATGTAGTCCGATACGTTAATTTTACGATTATAACATAAGACTATAGAAACAATGACAGACGTTAGCCTCAGTAAAGTTCGCTTCATTCATTGAGAGAAAATGTGCGCCTCTGGGGTTTGTAGTCTTTGTAATTATGTATTTTCATCATATAAACCTCAACAGTTTTACATCAAACTGCGATTTCTTGACTTTAAAACTGTATCTTAAATTGACAAACATTCGAGAGCAGCGCCTCTAGTGGCACAGACATGACACTTCGCCTGCATTAATCACAGTCTAACTAAACAATTACTGTTATTTTATAAATGATTGTTTTTATTACAAACAAGCAGGTAAGATCACCCACAAAGCCAGACTCTCCTGCAGACCTTATAAAGAAGCTGACAGGTGTGTTATCAAGACATCAGCCAGAAATCCTCAACCATTTCAAAGTGACAGCTCTTATCTTTACAGCTGAGCCAACACCAAACCTCTGCCATACGCCGAGCCGCTGTCAGCCCTCCTCCAGCACATCCATCATGAAGAGGAGACCGTCCCACACACCTGTGTCTGTCTGAACGCCAGTTACACACTGAAACCCTGAACAACACAAATATATCAAGGTGCTTTCGACATTTAGAACAAAACATAAGTGATGATGCATTTTGTCTAAAAATATGACGTGCATTTGTAGCACTTACCTTTTCAAGGAAGGCACGTCACCATTCACCTTCTGTGAAACACAAAATGAAACTTTTAGCAGAATGTTCATGGTGCTCGACATCAGCAAAAACATAAAATCTTAAAGGAGTTGTACACTTTTCAAAAAATTTTTGCTGATAATTTACTCACCCCCATATCATCCAAGATGTCCATGTCTTTCTTTCTTCAGTCGAAAAAGAAATGAAGGTTTTTGATAAAAACGTTCCAGGATTTTCTCCATATAATGGACTTCAATGGGACCCAAACGGTTCAAGGTCCAAATGAGAGTTTCAGTGCAGCTTCAAAGGGCTTTAATCGACACCAGACGATGAATAAGGGTCTTATCTAGCGAAACAATCGCTCATTCAAAAATAAATAAAAACGTTTACGTTTTATAAGCTCAAATGCTCGCCTTGTTCTGTTCTGTGATGCGTGTTCGTGACTCTCCTGTTCGAACTCGGAACTTTGAACGAATCTTTTTGAGTCATTTCGTTCATTGAATCAACCAAATGACACGTCGTATCAAACCCCTATGACTTCTGTAAAACACAAAATGAAACATTTAGCAGAATGTTCATGATGCTCAACATCAGCAAAAACATTATAAAATCACCATAAAAGACTAGTCATTTTAACTTAAAGGAGTAGTACACTTTAAAAAAAAAAAACTTTTGCTGATAATTTACTCACCCCCATGTCATCCAAGATGTCCATGTCTTTCTTTCTTCAGTCGAAAAGAAATTAAGGTTTTTGATGAAAACATTCCAGGATTTTCTCCATATAATGGACTTCAATGGGGTCCAAACGGTTCAAGGTCCAAATGAGAGTTTCAGTGCAGCTTCAAAGGGCTTTAAACGACACCAGACGATGAATAAGGGTCTTATCTAGTGAACCAATCGACGTCATTTAAAAAATAAATGAAAAAGTTTAAGTTTTATAAGCACAAAAGCTCACCTTGCTCTGTTCTGTGATGCGCGTTCGTGACTCTCCTGTTCTAAACTCCGAACGATCTTTTTTCAAGTCATTTCGTTCATTGAATCAACCAAATGACACGTCACCATCAAACCCGTTATGACTTCTGTAAAACACAAAATGAAACATTTAGCAGAATGTTCATGGTGCTCAACATCAACAAAAACATTATAAAATCATTATATTCCCATTTGGATTTGAAACAACTTGAGAAAATGATGAGAGTGTGTGTGCAGAAATGATTTTGATATTTCAATTAATGTGTGCTGGGAAATGTATCCAGAAACTTCTCAGAACATTCTAGAAACGTTCTCTCGTTCAAAAATGTTTGCAAAATGATACACTCTAAAAATACTGGGTTGTTTTAACCCAGCTTTGGTCAAATATGGACAAACCCAAATGTTGGGTTAAAAATATAAATACAAAATATTTGACCCAAAGTTGGGTTAAAACAACCCAGCATTTTTTTAATGACATAAAAACGTCATTCCCTTCATGATTTCTCTAATAACATAGAAAAAACATTTAAAAAAATTGATGTTTTGAACATCCAGAAAACATAGGGTTTTACACTCTAAAAAATGCTAGGTTGTTTTAACCCAAATGTGGGTCAAATATGGACAAACCCATATACTGGGTTAAAAATGTAATTAAAAAATGTACAGCTGAAAGTGAAAGTAACATTTTAAATGACATTTTAACCCAACATTTGGGTTTGTCCATATTTGACCCAAATTTAGGTTTAAACAACCCAGCAGTGTTTAGAGTGTACATCTTAATGTGTTCCAAGTGTATATTTAGCTGCACAAAAGACGTCTGTAAAACAAACAACCAAGTGTGCATGGTCAGGCCTGCTTTACTAATACACTCCAGAAGCTCTGGCAGGCTTTGATGTGGTTAAGCGTTGACCAGCCCTGTGAAGGGTCCCGCCCCCGTCCCGCCATCACAGCCGTGTGTGTGTGTGGACAACAGACATGAACAAATCTGAACTTCTGTTTGTTTTAATACACATATCCATTCCTGTCGCCGAAACAGATTGAAGGCGGAACACGCTGATAAATAATTCACCCATCTGACAGCAGGTCTACACACACACACACACACACACCTTTGATGCTCTGTGGCACAGTCGGGGTTATCGTTTGCCCTGTTTGCTTCATCCTACACAAACGCACATGTTTTTTCAATGTGTTTCTCTACACAAACACTGACTGCAAACAGTCAGCAATATAATACAGTGCAGTGTGTGTTGTATTTGCACGTAATATTTAGAACTATAAACAAGGAGAAAGGCCAATAAAAATTAAATATCAATTATGTTTAACCCAGCTTTGGGTCAAATATGGACAAACCCAAACGTTGGGTTAAAAATGGAATTAAAAAATGCAACCCAATGTCTGGGTTTGTCCATATTTGACCCAAAGTTGGGTTAAAACAACCTAGGAATTTTAAAATGTACCATTTTGTACCAACCAAGGTAACATGTACACAATTAATGGTGTGTTTTGTAACATTTAAAGTCATGTTCACACACTCATACATCATAAAAGAGAATGTGCTTGAAAATATATATATTACTGACTTAACGCCATTGCAATTGAACATAAAACCAATGCATTTTAATAAAAACACTTTTCATGTTGCCATGTCTAGTAAAACGACATTAACGTTTAGAGAGAAAGTCCAGCAAGTATGTTTTTAACAGATCATGTTTAATAAATGTGTATCACTAATGATGACATTAATAATAGTGAGAACAATGTAGAATGGCTTTAATGACGTTACTGATCAATAGAGGGCGCTAGCACTCAATGTGTGTGTGTGCATGAAATTCATATACTAAAGTCAGTGTATGCATTAAATAATGCAGAATAAGCTGTTTAAATGTATTATGATTGTTTTATTTCCGTATTCACATGAGTGTGCTGGCTTGAAATGAAGGAACGGTGGTTAAACACTTACAAAAAGTAACAAAAACAATCTTTTTTGACATGCCATGACATGTTTTACTAAATGATTAAAACACCAAGAGCTGGAGCGACAGGCCTAAATATGACGGTTTCCGACAGATAGAGCGACACACACATCTGTCATGTGAGATATGAAGTCTGGTGAGTTTTAAAGGGGAAGGTCCAGAGAGAGTTTGAAGGAACACAAGTTCACATTTAGCTGGAATAAATCACACTTAGAAAGACAGCGGCCCCTCTGGACCCTGAAGGGACGTCACTGCAAATGAGTGATTAAAGAAGAAATCAATCGCTCCCTGTGTTAGCCGCTCGATCGAATTACCTTTAATAATTACAGTTAAGAACTGTAACAATATAAAGAAAAGCTTCATTACTGTTCATGCTGAACCGACAGTCACAGGGAGAGAGCCTGCAGAAGGGTCAGACGACTGAGGAGAGAGAGAGGTGATCCTCGTACCTGCAGCCCTGAGCGAGAGAGAGAGAGAGAGAGAGAGCTTCAGTGGGACAGGTTTCCTGTGCTACGAAAAAGGAGATAATTCATTCATCTAATGGGACCAATAAATTTAAGTATTAACTGCGCCACACCATATAACAGAGGAGAGCCTGGAGAAATGGAAGACAGATGAAGGCTGGAACAGAGAGAGAGAGAGAGAGAGAGAGAGAGAGAGAGAGAGAAGCACATTAAAAGAAAAAATGTGCGGGAAGGGAAAATATGATTGGGACAAAAGACATCCATCCATCCATCTATGCAATCTATCCATCCATCCATCCATCCATCCATCCATCTATGCATTTATGCATCTATCCATCCATCCATCCATCTATCCATCCATCCATCCATCCATCCATCCATCCATCTACCCATCCATCCATCTACCCATCCATCCATCCATCCATCCATCCATCTATCCATCCATCCATCCATCCATGCTACCCATCCATCTACCCATCCATCCATCCATCCATCTATGCATCCATCCATCCATCCATCCATACATCTATGCCATCCATCCATCCATCCATCCATCCATCCATCTACCCATCCATCCATACATCCATCCATCTATGCATCCATCCATCCATCTATGCATCCATCTACCCATCCATCCATCCATCTACCCATCCATCCATCCATACATCTCATGCATCCATCCATCCATCCATCTATGCATCCATCCATCCATCCCATCCATACATCCATCCATCTATGCATCCATCCATCCATCCATCCATCCATCCATCCATCCATCCATCCATACATCTATGCATACCATCCATCCATTCATGCCATCCATCCATCCATGCATTTATCTATCCATCCATCCATTCTACTCCTATCCATCTATCTATCTATTTCTATCCATCCACCCATCCATCCATCCATCTATCCATCCATCCATCTAACCATCCATCCATCTACCTATCCATCCATCCATCTATCCATCCATCCATCCATCCATCCATCTATCCATCCATCCATCTATCCATCCATCCATCCATCCATCCATCTACCCATCCATCCATCCATCCATCTATGCATCCATCCATGCATCCATCTATGCATCTATCCATCCATCTATCTATCCATCTATCCATCCATCCATCCATCCATCCATCCATGCATCCATCTATGCATCCATCCATCTATCTCATCTATCCATCCATCCATCCATCCATGCCATCTATGCATCCATCTATCCATCCATCCATCCATCCATCCATCTATGCATTTATGCATTTATCCATCCATCTATGCATCCATCTATGCTATCCATCTATCTATCCATCTCCAGTACTGCTGCAATAGGAGGCCGAGTCTTGGGGATTGTGGGCTGTTGTGTGGTAGAGTGAGAGGAGAGTTGAGGGAAGTGAGAGAGTGAGCGAGTGAGCGAGGGAGGAGGGGCAGAACTGGAGCTGTGTGCTGCTAACAGGCCTCTGGGGAATTAGCGCTTGACGGACCATATGGGTAACATAGAAAGAGTGAGAGAGAGAAAGAGAGAGAGAGAGGGTGGCAGAGGCCCTGAGGCTGGCAAGGCCCCTTCACCACAGCTTCAGCTGTTACCCATGAGCCCTTGGGCCAGGGGAATACAGCCTCACAACAAAGAAAACAGCGGAAAGCACCGGGTGTGGAGAGAACGCACACCAACCTGAGCAGCAGAGGCCTTCCTCCATTACAACTTCATCTGACAGTTTACACGCTTCCCAAGATGAGCTGTCGGCCAAGCCGGAGCGCTTTATCATCATCGCTCTCTTTACATGCAATAAATCTGGAGAAAGTATATGCATTCGAAAAGTTATGCTGACGATTTGTCAGGATGGATGTTCAGATGTTTTATCCCTGTTTTAGTGAATAATGTGAACAACACTACCGAGAGAATATTTGCTGAGCTCCGCCCCCCTTGGTTACTGTTGCTAGGTCTGACAAACATTGCAGAAAGACCCATGGGAACAGGAGATTTCTGTAAACAATGTCATTCATAGTAAAATACACCCTAGAAGTGATTAAAACATTAATATCGTCATCTTGTACGGGCTACAAAGAAGCATGACATCACAAAAGCATTTTATATAATGTTTGTTTGATCTTTCTATTTGATGACTTGAGTGATGTATGTAATGTCATGTTAAAATTAATAATTATGGCAGCAGCCTCAGCCATTAAAGTTAGTTTGATATCTTCATGATAATTCATTACAAGTTTATAAGTAAAGAAACCGTGATTTGAATTGTCATTATATCTTAAAATTATACCTTATACCTTAGTAGGTAAAGCATTTTACTTGTTCATTAATCACACCAACTAATTTTTATTATTTATTTTAAGATTATTTGGTCGATAAGATTTTTTAAATGTTTTTGAAGCATAATGCTCACCAAGGCTGTATTTATTTTATAAAAAGTGCAGTAAAGCCGTAAAATGTTGAAACATTATTCCAATTTAAATGAACAGTTTTCTATGTGAATATATGCTAACATGTAATTAATTCCTGTTATCAAAGTTGAATTTTTGTCACATGGTCCTTCAGAAATCATGCTAATATGCTGATTTGCTGCTATAGCTATTGCTTATAGATACAGTAAGGATTGCTGTATTATAGTAAGCAAATATTTAAATACAACAAAAACAAAACAAAAACAAAAAAACAAATCCACATAAAAATGATTATATTTGCACTGACCTAATAAGATTTTTTGGTAACACTTTATTTTACAGTGTCCTTGTTACATATGTTACATGTACTTACCATAGTAAAAACAGTACATTATGCATAATTACATGCAACTAACCCTCAACCAAATCCAAATCCTGCCCTAACCCTATAGTAAGTACATGTAGTTAATTAATATTATTCAGTACTTAATTACATTGTAACAATGACACCTTAAAATAAAGTGTAACTGATTTTTTGTATCAGCAATGATACAAAATACATCTTTATGCTTCATTTTATACATAATTTTTTTTTTTTTAATTTAGTGTGAAATATGACCTGGATGTTTTTGTGCAGTTCACCTACTGTACATATTACAGTATCCCAGTATGGTTAGGTGTTCTGAGGAGTGTGTATAAAAGTTGCGTTTGCTTTTGTAATGCTGATCACCCCCCACACACACACACACACACACACACACTTCCTCTCCAGCCCCAAAACAAAAATCCCTGAGATCAGCTTTAGATGACAAACAGCTAATTAATTTTTCTAGCATGGGGGTTTTCTCTCTCTCTGTCTGTGTGTGTGTGTGTGTGTGTCATGGCTTCAGGGCGGGGAGATGTTGCCCTCAGCTGAGTATGTGAAACTTGTGAGATTAATTTAAGATCACTGACGTGTATAGCATTTGCATGAGAGCTCACAAGATCGCTTCATTTCCTGTTGGCCACGGCCAGGGCAGGAAGTCAAATGGGGGACATACACCATGAACAAAGAGAGACAAACTTATACCGACAAGCCAGAAATTACAAATCTGTAATCGCTTAAACACCCTCATGTCCTTTTAAACCTGTATGATCTACTTTTGTAACACAAAACGAGACAATTAAGCATCACTCATGACGTCAAACACTATTGGCTCTCATTTGCATTCGTAACCGAGTTTCAACTTTACATTTATGCATTTGGCACACACTTGTAGCCTATATAAAGCAACTTACATTGCATTCAATGTTTTATAAGGAATGGAATCCATGGCCTTGGCATCGCTGCATTAGTTAACATGAACGAAATGAGAGAAAAAAAATCGAATCCTAATGTTTACGAATACATTACTGAAATCAAGAAGAGTATCTTTTCGTAAATACAACCAGGGTTTAAAATTAATACACACCAAATGCATGTGTATTTCAGCAGTGGCGTGTAACACACTCACTCCTGGCCGTCAAAAGATTGGCCGTTTAGAGCCATCTTTTGAAATGGCTCGAAAAATCAAAAGATTAAAAATCGAAAAATCAAAAGATTTTTTGATTTTTTGAAAAATCTGAAACGCTTCGAATATTCGTTTATCATAGAATAGATCCAGGATAGCTGTGCTTTCTCTTGCTCTCATCTCTCCGACAGCGAGAGACACACAAACCCGCCTCTCCTTACTCACTCGTTTCATTTGCTCTGGGATGAAAATGGTTGGTGTTACGTCACTTGAATTTCGACATGAGATCGCACATAATTTTAACTCACTCCCACAGATTTTTGCTCACACCTAAACTGCGGCACATAAAACCGTCTCTCAGTACTAAATTAAGTTCCTTTTCACAAATACACACAAAATAGTGTCAAGATGACAGTCTTGGCGAGTATTCAAATAAACAGTCAGTTCTGTTTTAATTGAATGTAAACAATAGAGAAATAAAACACGTGTAATGGTGCGTTCACAACGGACACGAATAGCGCATCAGGCACGAGTGATTTCAAAGTTAAAGGGATACTCCACTTTTTTTGGAAATACGCTCATTTTACAACTCCCCAAAGAGTTAAACTGTTGAGTTTTACAGTTTCTGAATCCATTCAGCCAATCTCCGGTTCTGGCGGTACCACTTTTAGCATAGCTTAGCATACATCATTGAAGTGGACAAGACCATTAGCATTTCTCAACAAAATTTTTTACCAAAGTGTTGATGGTAGGGCAGTGAAGTTTCCTGATTATTACGGAGGAATGAGAGTATGGTTCCCTGCATATGAGCCTAGAAAATCTCAACTTTACATTTTCCGTCTGTCTTAGTGCACTATGTAACTATAGATGAGTCAAGAGAAATGCTAATGGTCTTGTCCACTTCAATGATGTATGCTAAGCTATGCTAAAGTGGTACCGCCAGAACCGGAGATCGGCTGAATGGATTCAAAAATGGTAAAACAACAGTTTAACTCTGGGGGAGTTGTAGAATGAGCGTATTTCTAAAAAAAGTGGAGTATCCCTTTAAGTCACTGCAAAGACATGTCACGTGTGTAAAAAAAATATCGCGCGTAGAACGCGGTGCGGTACACGCGAATACACCTCATTCGCGTGTCAAGTTTGCGCAAATTGTGCGAATTGAGTGTCTGGTGCGTTAAGTGCGAATTAGTTAGTGTTATTTGTTCATTCACGTATTTGACGTGAATTCACACCTGCCGCCCGAGTTGAAAAATCCGAACTTTGCCGTCAACGCCGCGTTAACCAATCAGGAGCCTAGCTGCTTGCTCATGTGGTGAAGTATCTGGATGCTTCAATAAATTATTTTTTAATATGACTAAATGCCTGGTGTGGTTCTAATGCACAACAAAGCAAATATTTTATCACTTGACGATGATCCCTGAGCCGCTGTTCTAGCTCTCCAGAGCAAATACAGAGCGGTGACTCTCTCGATGAACGCTCGCTCAACATAAAAAGATGGCTGCCAACGGGTTTCAATTCTGATGCGCGTAAATTTCGCATAAACTTTTGTTTTTACACGCGTCAATTTCACTCTTGACTCGCGAATGGATTCAAAGTGTTCAAGGGTATAACTAGACGCGCTTTGATGCGCTATTCGCATCCGGTGTGAACGCACAGTAACAGAATAATGGATCCATGCATCAGGTTTTAAAGTGACAGCAGCCTAAAATACCTAAAATGCCAAAATATGAGATAATATAAAGAAATATCCATACGGCAGTTTTACCCATGGTATCATGGTCCAATTTGAGGCAAGTGAGTGGCTAGTAAGGTTGGAAAACCACTAGTGGCTGCTAGTGGGCAAAAAAGTTCATGTCAAGCCCTAATTACAACTGATTAATAAATAAAGATTAATAAATGGGCCTACATTTTGTTCATTTTAGTTAATGCATTAACTAACATTTACTAATGGGTCCTCACTATAAAGTGTATATGCTGGCTTGGAACATCATGAGGGCGAGTAAAACAAAAATTAAAACAGATATGGATCAAGCACAAAGTAGCATGACACTGACTAATGTTTATATACTGCATAAACACACTCCTGGGTGATCCTGCTGCTGTTTATTCTATATTGCATTCACAGAGCCCTCATACATCTCTCTTAAATATCTCATCTGATCCCAAACAAGCTGCGACCAATATTCCAGTCACATTGAAGGCAGTTCGGAAAAACACAATTCCAGTCTGGCAGCTTATGATTATTGAGCACTCGTTCTCCGGGCCGAATCAAGGCGTCCTAATTTCCTGTCCTTCAAATAAAATGCCGGCTTTATTAGTTTCACACTTAAAATGATGTACAGAAAGGTTACCAAGCGCAACGATCGGGCTTTTAGTTTTAACGAGTGCATACATCATAAAGCCATCTCGATGTAATAATCATCCATCATAATTGAGACACCGGACCAGCTGAGGGACCTGCGCGCCGAATGGGAAACAGATTTGGAGAGGGCGGCGACGAGGCTGCGCGAAGTGGTGCGTACTACACGCCGCTAAGAAAAACTGTTAGTTTATGGGGCTCCTGCGGGACTGCGCGAGTGGTTTTTCAGTTAACTTGGAGGAACTTTGATTTTCAGACCTGACAGAGTGAGAAAGTGTGTTTTTGTGCCTAATCTTGATTGCATGCACGCATGTGTGTGTGTTTTATGCATGTGGGTGTGAGGCGGCTGTGTCTATTACTCATGTGAGTCGGCGCGTCTGTTTCTGTCTGTTCGTTTTGCACTCGTTTTATGTACACCAGTCCGCTGGGTCTCTGCTCCGTCCCATGCTGTGTCAGCCGCGGTCTCTACGTCTGGGCCAGGCTTTAATTACAGTGCAGGCTGCTGTATTTCTGAAGGGGGTTGTTGCTGGTGGAAGTCAGCCCTGCTGAGGCGCTGTGGAGAGGAGGACGGGATGGATCGTGACCCTCCCCTGATCCCAGCGTCCCACGGGACTTTAGGGCTTTACCGCGGTGCCACTGCCTCCCCTGGCCCTGACGCTGCCCACCTGCCACCTAATGAACACACACACACAGGTTTACTTGGCTATCCAAATGAGCATAATGGGTTTTATACTGTCTTTTATACTGTCCAAATTGTATATTCTTTCCCCCTACACTGAACCCGACCTTTACACTCTAAAAATTGCTGAGTTGTTTTAACCCAACTTGGGACAAATATGGACAAACCCAGCCATTGGGTTGAATTTTTAAATTACATTTTTAACCCAAAATTTGGGTTTGTCCATATTTTGACCCAAAGTTGGGTTAAAACAACCCAGCATTTTTTTGAGTGTAAAAATTGCTGGGTTGTTTTAAGCAAATTTGGGTCAAATATGGACAAAAACAACCATTGGGTTAAAAATATCAATTGAAAATATAACCCAATGGCTAGGTTTGTCCATATTTGACCCAAAGTTGGGTTAAAAGACCCTGCCTTTTTTTAGAGTGTAAAGCTGCCCATCACACGAAACTTTCTGCATTTTTACATTTAAGAAAAAGTTTAATTATTTTATTTTTATACCAGATTTACAAATAAGGATATCCCTAAAGGGAAGTATTCTGGACATTTCGCCTCGTTTTGGTCACCAAATTTGTCCCCAAAATATAGGTACACATATGCCAACTGTGTACTCACTGCAATTCGTAACAAATTTTACGGAAAAGAAACTGAAGGTTTTTGATGAAAACATTCAAGGATTTTCTCCATATAATGGACTTCAATGGGGTCCAAACGGTTCAAGGTCCAAATGAGAGTTTCAGTGCAGCTTCAAAGGGCTTTAAACGACACCAGACGATGAATAATGGTCTTATAGGACCCTTCGAGTCATGACTCAAAAAAAGATTCAAAAGAGTTTGAACAGGAGAGTCACGAACGCGCATCACAGAACAGAGCAAGGCGAGCATTTGTGCTTTATAAAACTTAAACTTTACTGTTTATTTTTTAAATGAGCGATCATTTGGCTAGATAAGACCCTTATTCATCGGCTGGTGTCGTTTAAAGCCCTTTGAAGCTGCACTGAAACTCTCATTTGGACCTTGAACCGTTTGGACCCCATTGAAGTCCATTATATGGAGAACATCCTGGAATGTTTTCATCAAAAACCTTAATTTCTTTTCAACTGAAGAAAGAAAGACATGGACATCTTGGATGACATGAATGTGAGTAAATTATCAGCAAAAGTTTTTTTTTAAAAGTGAACTACTCCTTTAAGTGAATAAACTTCATGCTTAATTGAAAAAACAACAACAACAAGCTAATTGGAAATTGTCAAGTCCATATAAGTGAAGTCAACTGATCACTTTTTTTCAGTGTAGAAAAGCTATTTAAAATTTTACAGATATTTCACAATACCATAAAACCAACACTCTTGTACAGTGTTGTACAGAAAATCCACCGCACAACATAAACACACCTATAGAGGACCCAAATAGGCTTGTGTACTGTACACACACACACACCTTCTCGCTGGTTCAATCTGACATTATCCGGCTCACAGCGGCTGTCCACAAGTGTTGGCTGATCAATAGGTCTTCTTCTGCACCCGTATCGACGACGGAGCACGTTCATTGATCACGTCCAGGCCCAGAGGCCCGAGCTTCAAAGATAATTGGGCGCTGGGACGGGCCTTCGCGTGATTGACAGGGTTCCGAGATGTTAATAAACCCCCTGGCTTTGCTTTATCATACGTGCGATGCAGCCCGGGTCATTATTTTCCAAAACCGCGTGTTTGTCGTCCCCGTTAAGATGCTCGCAACAACTTCATCCGTGACTTCTTCTCAGCAAAACAGAGGCGTTATTGATTAGGACGCCTAATGTATGATCGTCACGCCGCGTCTATTATTCTGTGTGTTCGGGTCCGAATCAAGGTGCTTTTAAACAAGTGTCCAGCAAATGATGAAAAGCCTTAATAACTGAGCCATATTGATACTTCATTATTAAGCAGGCAGACTCCAGCACATTAGGAAGCCATTAAAGGCAATAACAAACACAAGATGCTCATTTGTTTCAATGAGCCATGTGAATATTAGAGATTAATTGACAGTGCAAGGAGGGGAAGGACGGGTGGGCTAGTTTTCAGGACATTAATATTACAAAAAGTTTGATAGGATGGATGCAAGCACGCAGCAACATAAATAAACGAACAAATGCTCTTTTAAACTGAGTGTTGTGAAACAAAGACATGGAAGCGAACTAAAACACACTAGGAATTATTCAAATATTCCATGTGTAAATTGCAACCAAACCAACTCAGAACAATAAAGTAATGAGGCCCCAATTGGGTCCCATAACGCTCATGGGTTCTGAAAACAATAAGAGGCGCTAGATCTGCCCGATGCTAAACCTTAGAGTTCACTTGGCATCGGACTGCGAGTGTGTGTGTGTGTGTGTGTGCGTATGAGGCAGTCGGGATGCAGAGATGCCGGGGCGACTGGGCTGCTGATAGAGGCCAGTGTCCCAGCGCTCAGTGTTCGGATAATGAGGCCTTGCGCGCACACACACACACACACACACACACACAGGCCCGGTGTGCATTCACAGATGCGGCCCAGTTACAAACACAAGACGTGATCCACATCAACACAACAGCTCGATACACACAGACACAGAATCATGAGGGCAAGACCTCTAAACGCATGACAACAGATCAGTCACAATACCGGACGCATCCAAATAAGACGTCGCACCTGTCAGTAATCAGAAGGATTTTTAATCTAGAGTTGGCATGCAGAAAACCCTAGTTACATCACTACAATATTAAAGATTACAATTAACTAATTTTGTAGGCTACTTGCATTTAAGGAAGTTTTTTTATTATAATAATGTTATAATATTACATTTTTAATTACGTTTCTACTTGTTTTTTTGTTTTTTTATTAATATAAACATTTGAATGGTGTCTGTCATTAAAATATATATATATTTTCCACCAGATCAACGATTTTTGGACATTGAATGGGTTTTCTGAGGTAAATGTACCATTATGTGACATTGTTCACAAGCTGTTTTATTGACGTCTTTCAAGGCTGAAACACTGAGTGATTTTCGGTAAGGTGTACTTTATCTCTCATACCTTCTGATGTTCATTCGCGTTTATTTCATGCTGTTCATGCAATAAAGCGGAAGAGATGATCATTCACGTGCGCTTCTGCATGAACTGAAGGCGGCACATTAAAGAGTCCCAAAACGGTATGTTTTCATTTCATAATAAAATTGACAGAATTTTAAAGCTGAATTTGTTTCATATCAAAAGTAACACGTTTATTAGATGCACTGCAAGGTTTTGTTCATTCAACATTCAAGTCATGTGTGTTGAGGAGTGTGCTGCTACTTTAATAAGTGATTAGATGAGCATTTTCAAAATGCTCTAAAAACAGTCTAGCAACACCATAGCAACCACCAACAACAACCTAGGAAACAGCCTAACAACACCCTAGCAATCATCCACAACAACCTAGGAAATAGCCTAGCAACGCCCAAACAACCACCCACAACACCATAGAAAATGCCAAGCAATGACTTCTACCAACACACCATAAACCACCTAGCAATGCCCTAGCAACCACCCACAACACCCTGGTGACAGCCTGGCAACCACCAAGAACACTCTAGGAAACAACCTAGCAACACCTTAACAATCATCCACAACAACCTAGGAAACATCCTAGCAACGCCCTATACAACCACCCACAACACCATAGAAAATACCAAGCAATGACCTCTACCAACACACCTAGCAATGCCCTAGCAACCACCCACAACACCTTAGTAACAGCAACCACCAAGAACACCCTAGAAATGATCTACACAGACAAATATCAAGCCTTGTGTATATCCGTTTGGCACGAGCAACCACTCGCTTTCAACAAAAAAACACTAAATATCAGTTTAAACTCTCTAAATAAAAAAAGAAAATTATTCAGGTTAATATTATTGTAGCCTGGTCGCTACCAGCGTTGTCATAGTTAAAATTCCAATAAAATAAATTAAAGCTAAATAATAATATTTGTAAAATATTAAAAAAATTATGAAACCACAACAAAATGAGAAAACTAAAATGAAAAGTAGATATTTTGAAATATTAATAAATACTATAGTAACACATACATTATATAACCATTGCCTGCACAGATATGGTTATGAAATGTTTTTTTTTAAGAATTAATCAAATTAAAAAAAAAATCTAATTTAAAACAGATATCAGTTGCAACTCTTCCTCCTAATCAAACATTTTTAGTTATCTGACATGATTCAATGAATCAAATCAGAATAAAAAAAACAAGATGTTCTAATTCCTGGAAATGAGAGCTAAGGAGAAAAGGAAAAGTCATTCATCAAACCTCTCACTAATTCTTTCTTCTCTTCTTCTGGAGTTGGCCTTCACCTGGAGCGCGTCGCTGGGGTAGAGCGCTGAGGATTTTAGAGGGGTTTGGGTGGTGCTGAGGGCCCAGGGCATGAATATTCACACACGCTCGGTGTCTCTCTGGTTCCGTATGTGCGGTCAGACCCAGAGGAGACAGACGGCTGGAGCTTCACAGACGGAAAACTTAGATGAACTGTGTTGACCTGAACATGAGACCGAGTCAGTGATACATGCTCACAACTATGCATGCATGTTCCTTTTTATGTAACATATATGCTTTTGCTCTGTCTCTCACACACAAAATATTCTCCTTCTCTCTAGCCATCACACACACACACACACTCTCTGATAGGCATTATGCTAATCTGGCCCCTCTGCTCTGTCACTGGTGAGCTGGTTGAGCCGCGCGCGCTGCTCACCGGCTCGGCTCGCCTTAGGGCCCCTGCCGCACGTTTTGACAGAGCATCCCCTGATAGTTGGGATTAGTCCAGCTTGTTTAGATAAACCAGGAGAAGGAGGAAAGGAGAAACAGAAAGGAAGGGAGGGAGTTTCTAGGGGTTTGTAGAATTGCCAGATGCTACACCTTTCAACAATGTGCTTACGTACACGTAGACATGTGTGTTTCCATGTCATATGATTCACTGAGCAAGACTGTAACAAAAAAAAACAAAAAAAAAAAAAAAAAACAGTGAGTTTAACGGGACCTATTTGACCCTTTTTCAGAACTCGATCTTTATGCTTCAAAAAACACATTATTTTCCTCATATCCTCCATTGTTGAGGCTCGTCTCTGTCAGTAACGCTTTGTTTAGTTCTTCTCTCCTTCTGTAAAGCACACTGTGCTCTGATTGGTCGGCTGGAGCGATGTGTTGTGATTGGTCTAGCTCATCGAATGTGTTTGGGAAATGTCCCGCCCCTTACATAACCGCCAGTTTAACACACTACTAACTCAACCAGGCCCCGCCCTTTATTCTGCGTAAGAATTATTTAAATGAGGAATATTGTGACGGAAGAAAACTTAGAGACTACAATGGAGGCGAAACTATGGAAGCTTGTTTCCGCCACTGAATAAAAAAAATATATAAAAAAATAATTGCGACATTTTATCTCATAATTGCGAGATGTGAAGTCAGAATTGTGAGAAATAAAAATTCGAGAAAAGAACAAAGCTGTAACTTTTATCTCACAATTCTGACTTTTTCTCACAATTGCGACTTTATATATAACAATTCTGACTTTAAATCTCACAATTCTGACTTTATATCTCGCAATTGCGACTTTATATGTAGCAATTCTGACTTTAAATCTCACAATTCTGACTTTATATCTCGCAATTGCGAACTTTATATCTAGCAATTCTGACTTTAAATCTCACAATTCTGACTTTATATCTGGCAATTGCAACTTTATATCTAGCAATTCTGACTTTAAATCTCACAATTCTGACTTTATATCTCGCAATTGCAACTTTATATCTAGCAATTTTGACTTTAAATTTCACAATTCTGACTTTATATCTCACAAATTTGCGACTTTATATCTAGCAATTTTGACTTTACATCTTGCAATTCTGACTTTATATATCTTGCAATTCTTGACTTTATATTCTCGCAATTGCGACTTTATATTCGCAATTCTGATTTTATATCTTGCAATTCTGACTTTATATCTCACAATTCCTGACTTTATATCTCACAATTTCTGAATTTTATATCTCGCATATTCTGACTTTATATCACGCAATTGTGACTTTATATATTAGCAATTCTGACTTTATATCTTGCAATTCTAACTTTATATTTCGCAATTCTGACTTTATATCTTGCAATTCTGAACTTTATATTTCGCAATTCTGACTTTATATCTTGCAATTCTGACTACTTTATATCTCGCAATTCTGACTTTATATCTCGCAATTCTGACTTTATATCTTGCAATTTTGACTTTATATCTTGCAATTCTGACTTTATATCTTGCAATTCTGACTTTATATCACGCAATTCTGACTTTATATCTTGCAATTCTGACTTTTATATCTGGCAATTCTGACTTTATATCTTGCAATTCTGACTTTATATCACGCAATTGCGACTTTATATCTAGCAATTCCTGACTTTATATCTTGCAATTCTGACTTTATATCTTGCAATTCTGACTTTATATCTTGCAATTCTGACTTTATATCTCGCAATTCTGACTTTATATCTTCGCAATTCACGACTTTATATATTTGCAATTTCTGACTTTATATCTCGCAATTGCTGACTTTATATCTTGCAATTCTGACTTTATATCTTGCAATTTTGACTTTATATCTTTGCAATTCTGACTTTATATCTTGCAATTCTGACTTTATATCTTGCAATTCTGACTTTATATCTTGCAATTCTGCAACTTTATATCTTTGCAATTCTGACTTTATATCTCGGCAATTCGAACTTTATATATTAGCAATTCTGACTTTAAATTCACAATTCTGACTTTATATCTCACAATTGCGACTTTATATGTAGCAATTCTGACTTTAAATCTCACAATTCTGACTTTATATCTCACAATTGCGACTTTATATCACACAATTTCTGACTTTACATCTGAAATAAAGTCAGAATTGCAGATGTAAACTCGCAAAATGTGAGAAAAATAGTCAGAATTGTGAGATAAAAGTCGCAATTACCTTTTTTATTTTTCATTCTATGGCAGAAACAAGCTTCCATACGAAACACTGACACTGAGAATAACTTTGTGCTTTGTAACTTTGCAGGGCTTTCTCATGCTCAAACAGGGACATTACACTCTAAAGAAAGTTGAACGTGTAAAAAGCAGCAACCAATCAGGGTTGGCAGGTTCATGAAATGTTTTCCATGCAAAGAAATTGCAAATGCGTTCAGAATTTCGTATTGTTTCTCAGGCAAAAATGGGGTCAGAGTTTACTTGCAAGTATAAGAAAGTCATTGATTGTCATTAATTTCATAATTGATCAACTTTGCAACATTGACACTGTTATTGAAATGAATCAATACTGACTTGAGCTGAATGATGACACTATTGTCTTTTTAGAGCCGTTTTACAGCTGAAATAGCATATGTTTCATAATTGAAGAACTTTTCACACATAATTGAAACACACTGTATTGTGTAAAATACTGTATACATAAATGTGACTTGACTTAGCACTTCAAATGCATTTTTGATCTTCAAATATTGAAGATTTTTGATTTTTGAGAAATACAAATGTTTGATACCACTAACCTGGTAAACTGGCGAATCCAGAAACGCTCACAGCATCAGTCCAGTACCTTCTATCACAATTTCATTCCCAGTTGCACCTCCCGTCTTGTAAACTGGGCACTGTACCTTGGTGTAGAAACAATAGAAATATGCATACTTAATGTCAAGGCAATCCACTTCAAATACATCAGAAAGTCAATTAAAACACATCCTCTATGATCCAAGTGAAATTGAAGGATATTATAGATAACTTTTGACACCTGTACCAGGCTGATTACATTTACAGTAATGCACTCTGGCTGTAACACACACTACAGGACTATGGGCAAGTTCATTTGTGCTATGCATGGGGGTATTTGAATTTTAATTCACTTTAAAAAAAAACTTTTGCTGATAATTTACTCACCCCATGTCATCCAAGATGTCCATGTCTTTCTCTCTTCAGTTGGAAAAGAAATTAAGGTTTTTGATGAAAACATTCCAGGATTTTTTCCATATAATGGACTTCAATGGGGTCCAAAAGGTTCAAGGTCCAAATCAGAGTTTTAGTGCAGCTTTAAAGGGCTTTAAAATGAACAAATCTTTTTGAGTCATTTTGTTCATTTCATTCATTGAATCAACCAAATGACTAGAAAAAAAGATTCTTTCATTTGCTGTACGAATTCGAACAGGAGAGTCGACAAGGCGAGCATTTGTGCTTATAAAACGTAAACCTTTTTTTTTTAAATGACCGCTCGTTCGCTAGATAAGACCCTTATTCATCGTCTGGTGTCATTTAAAGCCCTTTGAACAGTTTGCAGCTGAAAGTGCCTTTTGGACCTTGAACCGTTTGGACCCCATTGAAGTCCATTATATGGGGAAAATCCTGGATATTTTCAACAAAAACCTTAATTTATTTTCGACTGAAGAAAGAAAGACATGGACATCTTGGATGACATGGGGGTGAGTAAATTATCAGCAAACATTTTTTTAATTTGTATTTTTTTTAAAGTGAACTTATGTCCTAACACTGATTATTGGAAATAATCACATTGTTGGTGCACATAGTCACTAATAATAATCAGAAATGTTTCTTGAGCAGCATATATTAGAAGGATCATGTGACACTGAAGACTGGAGTAATGATGCCGAAAATTACATAAAATGAAGGAGTAATTAGAAATTGTAATAATGTTTCACAATATAGCCGTTTACTGTATTTTTGATCAAATAAATGCAGCCTTGGTGAGTGTAAAATCAACCTTCTGTGCCGAAATATGAGATTGGCTGGTCAAACACAATCAACCACCGCGAGCGCATTCATGAACAGAAAGGTATGAGTTGTAATCTGCAGATATACTTCACTCCACACAAGAATCGGTGTGTGTCTTTCATATCTCACCCACCGGCAATGTCACCGCATAAGTCAACGAGAGATGGCCCATAAAGAACAATACGCTTCATTTGCAATGCAGATGCTTCTCTGGAAATATGACATATTTTCGGTTCATCCATAAAGGGTGAGTGCGCTGCATCTTGTTAGCGGATGTTGTCGTGCGCTTTCGAGACGTCTATCTCCGTCCTATATATACACCGCTCCAGCAGCTATCAGTCTAATGAGATATTTATTGTGCTCTTTTATGGGCAGCTTTGCATGAGGAAGTGCTGTTTTTATTGGAACATTCCTGCTCGGCATTAATGACACCTTCGCACTCCTATCCGCTTTGAGCAACGTTTGAACCTCCCCATTAAACGGCCGACCTTTGACCCCAGGTTCACCCAGCCGGTGTGCACGTTCCCTCTGCTCCTGTTCTTTCGGCTGCAGGAAAGAGAAAAGGCAGAATAAAGAGAAGGAGTGATTATCCTTTCAGAAGTCTGAAAAGAAGAAGATCTTTTATTCAGTAATGTCAGATGGTAGGAGGGTCTGAAATTCATCCTCTGGTGAGTTTAAGAGAGTAAACACTTCACGAGTGGAAATATCTCTACTTGGAAAAATATACAGCATTACTTTATCTATAAAATTTGGAATACTAAAGCTTTTGTGTGTGTGTTCTGGTCACCAAGGTTAAATTTAGTTCATAAAACATACAGTAAAAAATGTAATATACTGTAAAATGTAATTTATATCCTGTGATGAAAGCTGAATTTTCAGCATCATTACTCCAGTCTTCAGTGTCACATGATCCTTCAGAAATCACTCTAATATGATGATCTGATGCTCAAGAAACATTTCTGACTATTATCAATGTTAAAAACAGTTGCCTCATATTTTTGTGGAAACCGTGATACACTATTATTCATAAGTTTTGGGTAAGTCAGATTTAAAAAAAAAATTAATACTTTAATTCAGCATTAAATTGATCAAAAGTGACAGCAAAAACATTGTTACAAAATAAATGTTGTTCTTTTGAACTTTCTAATCATCAAAGAATCCTGAAATGTATCATGCGTTCCACAAAAATACTAAGCAGCAACATTGCATAAATAACATTGATAAAATTGAGCACCAAATCATCATATGTGTTGAAAATGAGACTTCACCGATGAAGAAAAGAGTGGTGTACGAGAACACATCCTGCAGCATTTGAAACACGACTTAATGTTATAAAAAGCATTCATACATGAGCTTAAGTGTCCAAATACATTCTAGGGAAGCAGAACAACATGTAAATAGAAAATTATTCACTTAAATGTTAATGTCATTTCCACTGAAACAGAAAGACAAGAAGATAGGGCGGGATTTACCAAACAGCTCCTCCCCTTTTTTAATTAGCCAATAGCGTTTCGTTGTCACAGCTCGGCCAAACAGAGCCGTTTCCTTCTGATCAATAATAATGCAACACGTTTGGAAACAAGCTATGCATGAGATCACATGTGGTCACATGATTTTTGCTGCTAGTTGAAATTTGCTATTTGCTATACATTTTGTCCAAATTGAATTTGATTGCATTCAATGAACTTAAATATGTAAAATTTAAGTTTACTTAATCCGTTTTGTGTTAGATTG
>JAQIUQ010007278.1:115000-195000 GCA_030378365.1 Hybognathus amarus
CACTGCAAATAATTATTTACTTACTTGCTATTTTTGCATTGTTTTCCAGTACAAATATTTGAAGGTTTTTGGTAAAAAATTTAGTTCATGCTTAATAAAGTTGATATTTTGAGTGTCTCATGACTTCAGAAATCATTCTAAAATGCTGATTTGTTACAATAAATTATCAATAAGTTCTTATTATGCTTAATATATATTTTTTTTTTTTAAAGAAACAGCAAATAGCAATAGATAAGCGACAGATTCTATTCACACCATGTAAAAATAGCAGTATTTTCTTTGAAATAGGTTAAGTGTAAATAGTAGTAGATATTTAAAGGTTGTTGTACATTAAAATGCATGCAATTATAACAGTGTAAATGATTATATTCATTTTTTTTTTAAATGGATGCCGCCTTATTGGGACAATAAAGCCCTACCTACCCTAATCAATAAACACCGTTTTACGAAACACGCATTAAGACACTTTATTTCCAAATTTCAAATATTTTGTCAATTTTTATTGAAAATAAATCTGACGTGATGGAAAAGGAAGAGCAAGTTCGGAAAAAGGTACATTTGAACTATGTTCTTTTTGCATCAAAACTTTCCACTGCATGTCTTACCACTATTGCTTGCTACTGTTGACAATCCAATGTCTTCCATAATTACATCTGGCCCAATCAGACGTCAGTGGGCGGAGTTATTGTAAATAGCCTCTGCCAACAAGCTGGGTGCACTTAGTGTAAATAGACACTCTGTAGTTTTCAAGATTCTTTGATGCATATATAGTTAAAAAGAACAGCATTTATTTAAAATAGAAATCTTTACTGTCACTTTTGATCAATTTAAGCATATTACAATGATTTCTGAAGGATCACATGACACTTAAGAGTAATGATGCAGAAAATATCTGCCAATGCAGTCAGAATTTTTTTTTGTTTTACACCACTGACAAATATTTTTCTTGTTTCAAGCTCAAACTCACTTGTTTTTGATGAATGTTTAAAAAAACAAAGCTAAAATTCCGATGTCATTTTGCTTCTCAACAATTAAATGATTTATAAAACGTTAGTTAGTTCCAATCCTTGATTCTGATTGGTCAATAGCTGTGCTTGCCTTTATTCACGATTAAACACGGCTATGACCGCTTCACCCAACGGTTCTATGTATCATTCCGCAACAGTGCAGTTTACACTTTGGAGCGTTGTTGCTGTTCATGGCCAGGGACTATTTTTTCTTGCGGAAAGGAAGGCTTTTAGTGATTTTACAGAATAAAAGTTGCACTAATAGATATTTTTTACTTTATTATTTTAATTGTGTTGTAGTCCTAACCGTTTTATAAAAGCAGTAAGGTACTTGAGGCAAGTGCTGTATCGTGAGTAAGTAACGTTAACGGCTGAAGGGGTTAATCCGCTTCGCATCGTAACAACGCCCTTTAGCCGTTACTGATTCACGATACAGCACAGCCTATCGTACCTTACTGCTTACTTAAGAATGTTTAGATATTTGTACAGGGAAACACGAGTAGGAAAATCCCCTTTTCTGAAGTATTACACACCAGCCCCCCTTCAGAATCACAGGGATGGAGAAACAGAGACAGTGCTGAGCATCAGACCAGCTCACCTCATTGCCAGCTGGATGATTTGAAACGAAGAAAAAGATATCAGACTGAATTTCAAACTACCTTTGCTTGTAGTTTCGGCATGACCGAAGGAGGTGCAGCGGCCCAAACGTGTGTGAAAGAGGCTGGTTTTCCAGCGTGGAAGTCTTCCAGCACACGGACACTCCTGAAGGCTAATTAAAGCGCTGGAAGGAGTGCGTCTGTGACAACACAATGAGGAAATACTTTGGAGGGGGTGGGAGAGAAACACACTCGAGCCCCAGTCACAACAATACCCAGCTCTCCTTGCATCTACCATATGCTGTCATTTGTTCAGTCAAATCCCTTGAAAGTGACGGCGATTCCAGGCGGTTGGTGGCGTTTCCTCTGAGGCTTCGCCCCACAAGTCTGATCTAACGGTCCCTGGGCCGTTCCCGCCAAGGTTTAGAGACGTCAGCTTTATGACGAACACATCACAGACCCAGCGAATATGCATAATCATAAGAGGGATGTCGTCCATGCAAACAAATAAATATTTCCTCATCGTGCAATCAAATCACACTTTGCTGGTTTTGCATTTGAAGAAGTAGCGTTTCAAAAGTTCGGAATAATTAGGATATTTTAATGCTTTTGAAAGAAATCTCTTCTGCTCACCAAGGCTGCATTTATTTGATCAAAAATACAGTAAAAACAGGGAGATATAATTACAATTTAGAATAACTTTCTATTTGAATATATTCCAAAATGTAATTTATTCCTGTGACGTAAAGCTGAATTTTCAGCATTACTCCAGTCTTCAGTGTCACAATCCTTCAGAAATCACTCTAATATGATGATTTGATGCTCAAGAAACTATTTGTAGGCTAAGTGAGAATAAGATATTTTTTTAAACATTAAGCAATCTTCATCATTCTGTATTGACCTGTGTAAGTCTCAACTGATTATGAATGAGTCTATCTGTAGGGGAAAAGAGAAAAACCTGAAACTTTTGGTTAATGTCAAGTTCACAAAATGTTCACTAAACGCAGTTATGTTTTCAAAATCTCATCACTGGTAGACAAACAGCAGTGCATTTAACTCAAAATATTATATTTATATTGAGTTTCAAATGATTAATCCCAATTAATCACATCCAAAATAAAAGTTTGTGTTTTCATAATATATGTGGGTGCATATATTTATTTGTGGGTGTGTATAATTATTATATATATATATATATATATATATATATATATATATATATATATATATATATATATATATATATATACACACACACACATCCTTGTGTATATTTAAGAAATATTTTTTAAGAAATTTAAGAAATATTATATATAAATAATATTTTTTTCTTAAATATACACGCATGTGTGTATTTATATATACAAAATAATTATACACAGTGCACCCACATATATTATGTAAACAAACTTTTATTTTTGAATGAATTAATCGTGATTAATCGTTTGACAGCCCTGTGCATTTGATAGAAGCAACTTACCTTGCATTCAATTCATTTGATTAGTTCATGCATTCTCAAACCCATGGCCTTAGCATTCCTAGCGGCATGCTTTTCTGTTTGAGCTACAGGAATGCTGGACTAAATAATATGTACTAAAGTGACTGAGTAATTATATCCATCCTCTCTGAATAACTGAATCCGAGTGGCTCTAACAGTCCTAGGCTTCAGCAGATCTGAACTCTGCGTGACACACGTTGCCTCAGCTGCATTTCAATTCAGGACATTTAATGGTCTCCTGGATGTCATACGAACTGAGAGACTTGGACATTTATTTGGGACTAACACACAAAGGAAAACCCTTGGAATTATGGGACATGAGTCTTTTTCAGGAAAGTCAAAAACATGCCCTGAAACCATAATGAGGACATCCCAAGCTTTAGTACATCTAAAACTCAAAAGGCCATTTAAGATTTTTGCATTCATCCAAAGCAAAATCGCCAACAATAGTCCTACGTCTAGATTAGGAAGCAAGACAAGAAGAGAAAGTAAATGCATCTTGAATTAAGAATCTTTTGATATTTTCAATGGAGACCAAGACAAAACTAGTAAGCTACTAGTAAGATAGACGTGCCAAGGCTGAACAGTCTTCTGTGGTGACGCCAAAACCAGAGATGAGCTAAACAGAGCAAGGTTTTCCCCCTTCACTACTGAGTGGACAAACTGCATGATGATTCTCTCTACCCACATCATCATTGTTTATGTCCATGTCGCATTAATATTCATGCACGTCAACGTGCATCAAACCCCTTGTCTCCTCTACACAGATGTCTCTCATTTGGATGACACCTCGAGACACTGTCAATAATCAACAGCTGACGAGCGCGACAGACTCTCCTTGCCAAGCACTGATCTCTGAACAGCAGATCCAAATCCAAAACAAAGCCCCTGGTTTTGTGACAGATCTGGAGACAGATCTGCGAGACTTCAATTCCCCGTCTCACATTCGCGTTCTCACAAGCCTCCGCCTCCGTCAAGAGCAGTTGTCAACACAAGGACACATGTTCTATGTTAAACCACTGTTTCACAGTGAGAATCTGGTTCGGGTAAAGAGCCAAGGCCACCGGTGACGGCAGAGGCCATCCAGGACAAAGGGATGGAGATGGAGACTGTGTAAGCGCTTTTGGGAAAGTCAAGGCCTGTAATCTCATTGCCTGATTTCATAGGGTTTAACCAGTCATTCCACTGAAAAAAAAACACCGCTGTGTTAATCCTGGATTGGGGCGCCTGGTCATCAGTTCTGCGATGGGAAACAAGAAACAAGGCACACATTTAGAAACATGTTCGAGTCAATGGCGGGAAGACAGAAAAGGAGCATGAAAAACTACTGTAGAAATGAATACGCTTTACCTAATCAATAAAATTGTGGCAACAGGTTACAAACAATATTATTAATTAAATTGAACAAATTAGAATTAAGAAATAATTAATCAAAATATTCCTTAAAAGTTAACCATTTAAAATGAGTTAAGTTTACACCAAAATAACTGAATAAGACAGATGTCAAAGATTAATTAACCACTCTATATTTTATACACTGTAAAAACGAATATGCTTTATCTAATCAATAAAATTGTGGCAACATATTACAAGCAATATTATTAATTAAATTGTACAAATAAGAATTAATTAGAATATTAATTTGATTAACTATTACTCAATTCTAATTTCTTCAATTTAATTAATAATATTGCTTGTAATCTGTCCACAATTTTATTGATTAGATAAAGCATTTCATTTTTACAGTGTATTGCCAACATTGAAGACACCTGATGTTAACAAGCAGAATCACTGAAGGAGAAACCTAAATCAAACACTGATCACCATAATGGTGACTTAAATGTAAGTTTTACTCATTTTAAATGGTTTACTTTTAAGAAATTAATTTGAATAATTATTACTCAATTCTAATTTGTTAAATTGAATTAATAATTGCTTGCCCCAATTTTTTTGATTAGATAAAGCGCATTCATTTTGAATGGGTGCATCGGTTAGTTTTGATTTTATGACAGGTTTTCACCCACAAGGTTTTCCTGTTTTCACATTGGGTAAGTTTTACTTGACTTTCTTCTTTAGTATGACTTTCTTTTTCAGTCAAACACAATCAGAGTTATATTAAAAATATGCTGGCACTTCCAAGCTTTATAATGGTGATGAATGGTTTTTGAAGCCCAATAAGTGCATCCATCCATCATAAAAGTAATCCATAAGGCGCCAGTGGGTTAATAAAGGCCTTCTGAAACTAATCCAATGTGTTTGGGTAAGTTATAAACTTCATAAACTATAACCACTGGCTTTTGGTGACGGCCGAAGTATAGCGAGTGGTGTAAGAGTGACCTCTGACCCGACTCATGACGAGTGACCTCTGACCCGACGCATGACGAGTGACCTCTGACCCGACGCATGACATAGGATGTAAGAGTAGAGTAGCGTAAGCTTGAGCGGTTCAAACAAACAGGGCGGGGCAGCAAACTCAAGCTCCTCCCACATCTGTGAGCGGTGTTTTGTTTTGCTCTACCCTCTGCGTTTCCGTGTTCATCAATATGTCATGCGTCGGGTCAGAGGTCGCTCTCACTTACTATTCAGCAATATTATTGATCTGCCTGCATTGACTACATTACATGAGAACTGAGCTGAACGATGACATCACTGTTTTCTCCAGAGCGGCTGTATATATATAAATTAAATAAATGAACTTACTTAAGCTGACTTTGAAGCTATTTTCTTCTAGATCTGCTGTACGGACGAAACAAACTTGTTTTCTCAAAGCTCCTTTAAAACAATCTGTATTGTAAAAGTGCTATATAAATAACGGCGACTTAACTTGACTCTTCCACCGGAACTAGACTCGTGTACAGCCATTACCGGAAGCCAGTGATTATAGTTTATAAAGTTATGAATATGTTTTTTTTTCTTTCTGAAGCATGGCTTCACTTAAGGGCAAGTAAATTATGGGATCATTTTAAATTTGGGGTGAGCTATCTCTTTAACTTTGGAAAAAAATTTGCAATGTTTTAACATTAGTTAACTGCATTAGTTAGCCTGACCCACCAGTGAAAAAAAATTCACAGAGGAAAAAAAAGTTGTATATTTGTTTTGTTTTCCATTTAAAATACATAAAAAATCTTTAGTTCAAGACAAGCGACACTATAAAATATTAAGACTTGTTTTCACAGACTATCTTGTATTTATATATGTGTATTTGGCCTTTTTTATCCCACTTGTTGTTGAACTTGTTTATATTAAAACAAGGGGAACAACTTCAAAACAGCAGGACAAAATACATTTACATTTATGCATTTAGCAGAATTACAAAAGAGGAACAAAAGCAATTCACCAAAAACACACTTATATTCAAACTATGAAAGCAACTCGTAATGTTTTATTCAGTGTTGCTGCAAAAGAAAAAAATAACTGTTGTTTCAAGGATTTTTACGTATTTAAACTAATGAAACAACTTCTAATGTAAATGCTTTGCTGTGCATCATGAGAAGCACATGCAAGCTTCAGCTAATGCAGGTACTCGTTTAAATGAGCGTTCTAAAATTTCATTTTTAAAATTTTCTAATTTAATTTGCTTGTGCTTTATCATAGTGACTAATGTGTATGAAATCAGTGCCCCACAAAATCACAGATTAGGTTAAAACCACACTCTAAACAATGCTGGGTTGTTTTAACCCAAAATTGGGTAAAATACTGTATGGACAAACCCAAATGTTGGGTTAAAAATGTCATTTAAAATTTTAACCCAACTTCATCTTTCAGTTGATTTCAACTCTGACATTTTAACCCAACATTTGGGTTTGTCCATATTTGACCCAAATTTGGGTTGAAATAACCCAGTATTTTATAGAGTGCAGAAATAAAATGATATTATCCAGCAATTCTTTCCATGCATAACAAGCTTCCTCAAAGATCTTTTCTTTCACTGCAAAACTTTCAATGTATCCTCCCACGACTCTCCAAGACCAAAAAAACAACATCAGCCTGTGCACACAAAAAAAACCCTAAATATAAATGAAAGAAACAAAAACATATTAAACTCTCTTAATGAGAGAAAGGTAAATGATGGAAACAGCTCTTTAGAATCACACACTTTGAACACTTCACACGGCAGCATCCACGCTTTGCCATTAGTGTTCAGGAGTAGAGGACTGACAGCTCATTTCACTGGAAGCTATGCTTTAACAATGTCAGTGATTAATACAGAAAGCCCATTCTCTGAAATGGCTCTTTAAATCTCAATTTCCTCTATAATATAACTTACTGCCAAGGATCATTATGAGTCATTTCGGAGCCACTCGAACCCGTTTGAAGTAAACATCATTAGGGAAACGTCTCCGTGAGTCTGATTACAGAACATCCTTCCATTAAAAGAAGGAGCAAGAACCTGCCCTAAGTGGAGATTTAGCTATGGACGTTGTCTTAGAAATTACAAAAAGCACAGTTACATAGTCACAATAAAATAACTGGGATATATGAAAAATAGACACAAATTAGTGGGTTGCTGAAAGAAAAAGCTCTTTGAGTAATACTATTTTCTCCCTGCTGGAGGATCTTTCTGCTTTTGGTTAATGGAAAGACATGATACTATAGCACACACACACACACACACACACACACACACACACACACACACGAGAGTCAACAACAGCAAACACACTGTATACTCTTAGAAGAACATGTTCTACACTCTAAAAAATGCTGGGTTGTTTCAACCCAAATTTGGGTAAAAACCTAAATGTTGGGTTAAAAATGTCATTTGAAAATTAACCCAACTTCAACTTTTACTTTCAACTGTAAGTTTTTTCAACTGTACATGTTTAACTCCAACATTTGGGTTTGTCCATATTTGACCCAAATTTGGTTTGAAACAACCCAGTATTTTTTAGAGTGTATAAAAGAACCTTCAACGGTTCTGTCAAGCGCATCATAAAGGTTCTTTATTGACATCAAAGGTTCTGAAGAATCTTTCCATTGCGAAAAGTTTTTTTTTTTAATAGCGGAAATAGATTAGTAAATTGCAGTTATGATGTCAAATCCCAGAAGTCTCATTCGCGAGATTTTCCTATGGGGTCTTACAATACGTTTAATTTTTAATAAAGTAAAATAAAGCGGTAAAACATAACTTGGCTATATTTCAACATTTTGTTCTACAATGTAAACTGCAAAAGCTGTCTTATCTTACTTATTAAAAACATAGGCTACGTTCATCAAAATTTAACATAATGGTTTCAAAATTCAAGTTTTCCTTATGGGTGTGTAATTCACGTTTTATTTCACTCACACAGGCTTTATTTCACTCATAAATTGAAAAAAACCATAGGGAAAATCTCAAAAGAACCAGCAGTGAATTAGACTTCTGGGTTCTTCATATATATATATATATATGAGTTGTACATATAAACATACACACTGGACTCCGAGAGGTAAGGAAGTCCTGTATACCTGCTTTTTCCACAAGTCCATGGATACAAGAAGGGATGTGTTCTTGATTCGGCTTTATCCTTTGAGCTGGAGGGGGTGAAGCAGCCAAAGTCCAAACTACACAAATTGAGACAACCAGATGACATCCCTGATCCCTCAATGAGATGAACCTGAAGCACACAGAACTTTGTTTCAGTTTCCATGCTTAAAGATACACAACACATTCTACAGGAAGGTCAAAGAGTGATGTCAGATTTGTGAACGAATCCTCTTTTTGAGCTGGTTCTTTTAAATGATTCAGTTGAACTGATCTGCAAAGCACTCATAAGACACTCAACTAGGTAATCCGGAAGGTAAACATGTTGACAAGAATACATCTTATCTGAGAGGATGAAACTCATGAATGAACTAAGAAAATTTCATTTAAATTTCTAACTAATGAAATATTCAAGAAATATACTGAAATAATAAAAAAAATTAAATGGTGCACTGCATTTATATATATATATTTATAAAAATACTAAGATTATGTATATATATATATATATATATATATATATATCCTATATATATATATCCTTATTTTCCAGTCTAAATATCTAAAGATTCTTAAATCAAGATACATTTTATGAGAAGCAAAATGCCTGAAGATATTAAGTCTTGTCTTCTGATTTTTTTTTAATGAATTGAGTTTAAAGCTTACACACAAGAACAAATATCAGCCAATGGAGTCAACAAATTATATTAATTCAAAAGGAAAGCAAGAATGTTTTTTCTGACAACACTGGCAGATATTTGTGCTTGTTTTAAGCATAAACTTCAGTTTTTCATAAAACAAGCCTTAATTATCATCACTCATTTACTTCTCAAGTCAATGCATCTTGATTAAAATATATTGAGATATTTGTGCTGTAAAATAAAGCAATTTTAACAAGTTCTTTGACAAATCTTAAAATGAATCAGATCTCCAATAACTCCATTATAAACTTAATTTCAATCAGTGATGTGTCTTCCCAAAACGCACTCATTTATAGGGTGAGCATTTTTTAATGATTGTAATTATTAACCTTAATTCATGCTAATCATCACTTTATATTCTTATGTGTGCATATTACTTATAATACTGCAGACATTAAAATAGCTGGTTAAAATCCAGCACTGATCTATAGACACTGGCTACACTTTTAAAGTCTGTGGGAAATGTTCCTGGCCGTCTGGAGGCCGCTGTCCACACGTGGGCTTTGAGCGTGTTTTTCTGTACGTACTGCATCCAGTGCCTCTGTGTGTTGCACTACACGGTCCCAGTGCGCTGGTTTCCAAGCAACACATGTACACAGGGAGCGTCGTCCGTTGGCGTCTCTGAACTGTGTGGAAACTGTTGGATGAAGAAGGGAGGATGACAGAAGCTCGAGTTTCAAAGGACACTCTTAGAAGAAAAGGTTCTATAGAACCTTCAAATGTTCTATCAGTGATACGTATTTGGAACCCTGAAAATGTTCTATACACAACCCTTTTTAAGGGTTCAATAATAAGAACTCTGTAACCAGGAAAAAGGTTCTTTGGAGTTGAGTAAAGTACATATGCTTCATACATGGAACCCCAATGAACCCTTTTTCTTAAGAGTGTATAGAACACAAAATTTGAAAAGCCAAAACTTGCAGCTGGCAAACGCAAAAATGTCTTTGACTCAGTAGACCTATTTTGATCTTGATGTTGTATTGTATAAGATGTATTTACTCGATGCAAAATTACTTAATGTCCCCCTGTATAGTCAATAACTGTATCCCTTAAAACTCACCAAAACACGCCTTAAAATATCTTGAATGTAACTCGACACCGTTGTCTCATTTAATATGGGCGGTTCTAATATGCAGATGAGCCCCGCCTCCACTCACACACTCAGAGATCCACTGGTTGACGATCACACGTTGATCTGATTACAAGGTCGTTTGTGATGTCAGAAACACCAGCGATTTCAAAGCGTGTTCTGAGTCTTTGGTTCACTGCCGTTTTAAGAAGGAAATACTCAGCAATGCTGTCCACTTATGAACTTACACATGGTTTGTCTTAAGGCATATTAAAAACAACACATAGACATGTAAACAACATTAAAAACTGGGGGGCTTTAAGATATTAAGTGTTTAGTGAAAAAATATCAAAATGAAGTGTTTTTTATGCTTGAAACAAGACAAATCTGCCATTCGAGGCAAGAAAAATAATGCATTAAGTTTTATTTTTTTACCCCACTTATAGATATTTTGTCTTGTTTTAAGCACAATTGATTTTTAAGTGATTTTGCTTCTCAAGTACAAGGTTTCAGGATAAACTTTAATTTAAGACTATATAAAGACCTTTTTAAGACCAAGAAATTGAAGGGAACACATATTGTCAAATATGGTCTCTAAATGTAAATGTCTGTAAAAAAAAAAAAAAATATATATATATATATATATATATATATATATATATATATATATATATATATATATATATATATATATATATATATTTTTTTTTTTTTTTTTTTTTGGAAAACAGGACAAAAATGGATTTTCATTCCAATAGATATTCATTTGCAATGCATTTAACATTTCAAGCATTTAAGACTTTCTGCTCCTAAAAAACTTTAAGGCCTTACTTTGAGTAAGGGTGAATTAAGACCCGCAGAAACCCTGAAGTAGAAGTACCTTTGATTTAAGAATGTTTAGATGTTTCCAATGGAAAACGAATACTAAGTAAACACGACACATTTACAGAGCCACACTTTAGAAGTCACTCACAAAACACTGCGCATGGTGTGTTTTCATTCAACTGATTTTCCTAAGCCATCTCTTTAGACACAAGCAGACTGGAGCTGACAAGCTAGCGCCGTGTCAATCACACCAGAGGATGTTCTTCTCGGCTTGTTTTCTTCCTGCTCTGATCCTCTGGGAGTTTGCACTAACCAGCATGGCCCTGGGCTTCCTTTCAGGGGCTGAGGGCCTGGAGTGCTGCTGCTGTTTTGCAACAGAGACCATACAAAACCATACAGAGCTGGACCGAATTACCAAGTCAACACTGAAGAGTGCTTCTGTTTGGAGTACAGCTCCAAATCTGGGATTCTGCGGCTCAATCCAATTAACCGCAGCATGACAAGCACTAATTTAAAAACAAATGCAAAACAGAGGGGAAAAGTAAAGAAAACATCCCGTTGAAAGAAATCATGCTACTAATCTGGAGTTAACATTTAAGCAATATTCTAGGTTAAAGGAGTAGTTCACTTTTAAAAAAGAACTTTTGCTGATAATTTACTCACCCCATGTCATCCAAGATGTCCATGTGATTCTTTCTTCAGTCGAAAAGAAATTAAGGTTTTTGATGAAAACATTCCAGGATTTTCTCCATACAATGGACTTCAATGGGGACCAAACGGTTAAAGGTCCAAATGAGAGTTTCAGTGCAGCTTCAAAGGGCTTTAAACGACACCAGATGATGAATACGGGTCTTATCTAGCAGAAAAAAAAAATAAATAAAAAAAATCGCTCATTTCAAAAATGTATTAAAAAAGTTTAAGTTTTATAAGCACAAATGCTCGCTTTGCTCTGTTCTGTGATGCGTGTTCATGACTCTCCTGTTCAAACTGTATAAAACTTAAAGTTTTTATTTATTTTTTAAATGAGCAATTATTTCGCTAGATAAGACCCTTATTCATCGTCTGGTGTCGTTTAAAGCCCTTTGAAGCTGCACTGAAACTCTCATTTGGACCTTGAACCGTTTGGTCCCGTTGAAGTCCATTGTATAGAGAAAATCCTGGAATGTTTTCATCAAAAACCTTAAATTCTTTTCGACTGAAGAAAGAAAGACATGGACATCTTGGATGACATGGGGATGAGTAAATTATCAGCAAAAGTTTTTTTTTTAAAGTGCTTAAAGAACTTCCCAAATAAAGTAAATGTATCTTAATGTGTAGATATTTTTAATGGGAAACAAGACAAAAATACAAAAAATGTTTTTGCAACTGATTGTCTTTTAAGTTCTCCAAATGTTTTAGGAATGTGTTGTGTTAATCAACAACACGTCTCAGATGCTGAAGTGTTTAACCCAGAATATTCCTCTAAAGCAGAGATCAGCCCCCTTAAACAGTCATGTTAAGACATTGGCTGGAATGACAGGCTAAATCTCAGAAGACAGAGCAACACTCGGAGCTAATTAACCCATTAGACTCAAACATGTTTCCCAACATGCACTTGAGATCAGTTCCTATCAGAGTTTGCCAGCAGAGAGAGGCCCTTTGAAACGGAGCCTCTCAACTCTTCTGAAGAGCGTCCCAGACGGTTCCTTTGGTATTTTCTAATAAAAAACATCGACGTTTCCTGTGCATGAACGTCAGTTTGTAAACCACCGGGTTCCCACTTCTTCCTGGTGGTCATTTAAATAAGAGGGTGACCTAAAAAAGAGCCGACGTGACTCATGAAGACGTGGGAGAGGAAAGCATGACTAAGATGACTGAACAATATCAACCACAGATGAAAGTGTCTCGGCTTTTTATCCGTTGCCTCAAACAGACTCAAGTCTGGAACAGACCTCGCCAAACACCTCCAGAGTGAAAAGCCACAAACCACGCAGCAGATCTGAGCTTTAACAGCTTTCCTTAATTGCACTAACATTACAGAATGTGAGAAATAAGACAACAGAAATGCCAGTAAAATAAGACTTAGTTCGGCCAAAAATCTTTCACTTACCTTCGTGCTGGTCCAGAGCATTTCTGAAGAATGTTCATGCTGCTCTTTTCCATGCAACAAAGAGTGATCGAGGGCGGTCAAGCTGCTAAAAGACAATAAAAAAACACCATTAAAGGTCTTTCAGTGCAAAAAAAAAAAACCTTACATTTCAGTTTTCTTTTTAATTTGAACATGTTACTTTCCATTTCTTCAACTTCTGAGTTTGTTTATATTCTTCAAGTGGTACACTCTAAAAAATGCTGGGTTGTTTTAACCCAATTTTGGGTCAAATATGGACAGCCATTGGGTTACATTTTGAAATTAAAATTTTAAACCAATGTTTGAGTTTGTCCATATTTTACCCAAAATTGGGTTACAGACTGTGATTTCAGCAATCCTATAAGATCATAAGGCGTTATATCCTGAACACTTTTGCCAATGCGTACAATCTAAAAATGCTGGGTTGTATTAACCCAATTTTGGATAAAATATGGACAAACCCAGCCATTGGGTTAAAAATGTAATTTAAAAATGCAACCCAATGGCTGGGTTTGTCCATATTTTACCCAAAATTGGTTTAAAACAACCCAGCATTTTTTAGAGTGTATACATCCAAGGCACATGGCACCCTTTGATATATATGGGCCAAAAGGCGCCTCCTCAGTGGTCTAACCCTAACCCTACCCCACACCTAAACCTACCCATACTCTGTGTGTGTTACTATATAGACGCGTAAAGGGGTATGGATGTATATGCATTGTCAAAAGCGTCACTATATGACGGCCTAGGATGAGAATGCGTTGGATCATCACACTGTACAACATGGGTCTAATAAACTTGGGTATGTAGACTGTAAGATGATGAAAACCATTGATTCTTAGGCTACAACGCAAGTTAGTACACTATAAAAATGCTGGGTTATTTCAATATTTCAAAATGTAATTAAATGTACAGTAAAAAGTGAAAGTATAATTTTAAAATGACATTTTTAACCCAACATTTGGGTTTGTCCATATATTTACATTACATTTACATGTATTCATTATTCACATATGTCAGAGGTCACAGGCCTCTGGAGCAACTACACTCTAAAAAATGCTGGGTTGTTTTAACCCAATTTTGGGTAAAATATGGACAAACCCAGCCATTGGGTTAAAAATGTCATTGAAAAATGTAACCCAATGGCTGGGTTTGTCCATATTTTACCCAAAATTGGGTTAAAACAACCCAGCATTTTTTAGAGTGGGGGTTAAAGCGTCTTGCTCAGGGACACATTGGTGTCTCACAGTGGATTCAAACCCGTGTATCTCACACCAAAGGCATGTGTCTTATCCACTGTGCCATCACCACCCATATTTTACCCAATTTTGGGTTAAAACAACCCAGCATTTAGAAGAATCAAATGTAATCAGGTGCAAGTGGTAAACAAACAGAGCCAGATGAATCACACTTTGGTAATTGGGCTTCTTATGTGCGCTGAAAAAAGAAGACGTGAAAGAGGAGAATATGGTCGTGACTAGAGAAAAGAGGCCAACTTGTCAATTCACACTAAAAAAATGCTGGGTTGTTTGAACCCAACTTTGGGTCAAATATGGACAAACCTGGCCATTGGGTTACATTTTTTAATGACATTTTTAACCCAACGTTTGGGTTTGTCCATATTTGACCCAAAGTTGGGTTAAAACAACCCAGCATTTTTAAGTTTTGCAAATGGAGCTTGAGGTAAGTACTTTTAAGTTTTAGCGCCGTGTCTCGTTGATCAAAACACCATTTTATACACTTTTTTGTCATTTTTTAGAGCTTATCAGATGCTTGGGTTAGGAATAAATAAGCACGACACATTTATTTGAAGATATATTAAAGAACGTCGGTTCAGTCAGTTGATAAGCTCTAATGACGTCTTACACTCTAAACAATGCTGGGTTGTTTTAACCCAAATTTGCATAAAATATGGACAAACCCAAATGTTGGGTTAAAAACGTAATTTAAAACTGACCCAACTTCAACCTTCACTTTCAACTGTAATTTTTTAATTGCATTTTTAACCCAACATTTGGGTTTCTCCATATTCGAAGTTGAAACAACCCAGCACTTTTTAGAGTGTATGTATTTTTTTCCCCATATATGGAAGTCAATGGGATCCAACAACTGTTGGTTACCCATATTCTTCCAAATATCTTCTTTTGAGTTCAGCAGAAAGTCTTACAAGTTTGGAACAACTTGAGGGCGAGTGAACGATGACAGCATTTTTGGGTGAACTATCCCTTTAAGAGCAAGGCATGGCCCTTTTTCCTGCAGATGCTCTAAAGATCCTGACGGTAGTTTTTTGTTTGTAAGACTATTCAGGTCAGTCTTGCCACGGGCGCCCCCTTGGGCCTCACTAAACTGTGCTACATCAGGTGGCTTGGTGCAGGCTCTTTTTTTTTTTTTTTGTGGAAGTACCTGTTCTGAACATGCCAGTTTCTATAAATGTTTGTAAGAGAAAAAAACCTGACAGGTAAAAAGGGCTTTTGATGGGATAAGGAGGACAGTGAGAAAGGGAGGCAGGCGTGTGTGTGTGAACTGTGGTGCCAGGCCCCTGGTCACAATCGCACAGATTTGCATTCCACTCTAACAGGATATTGCCCAAAGTCCCCCTGAGGAGCTTAGTCGTCGTGTTGGACCTTAACTCCCAGTGTGCACCACATCTACACACACACACACACACACACACACACGAATAGACACTTTTTCTCTCTCTCCCTCCCTTTTCTTTCTCTCACAGCTTAATCCCCTCTGTCTCCTTTCTTTCTTTTTAGTTCTTTCAGTTTAACTCTCACACTCTTCATCATCTCAGCTGCTCAGCCCTCCACTCGTCTTCTCATGGTCCCCTTAAACATTTAATTAGCTTATTGGCATACATCACTTCTCTTACCTTCATTTGAAATCAGACACACAGAAAAGTAGACTGCGATTGCAAAAATATAGTTTGCGTATATTCTTCAAATGGTTACTTGCAATGAAAAATGCCATTCATGCTGTACACTTGCTTTCAACTAAATTTGCATTTCCTGAAGGAGACTACAGTGCGTGCAAGGCAGCGGAAATAAATGCACAGGTGTGGCATTAACACTAACACTGTAAAAAAAATCTGTAGAAATTACAGTAAAACTGGTAGCATTTGCCAGTAACTTACTGTAGATTTTAAATTATTGTTATTTACTGGCAACAGTTTGTTCAAAGTTAAATGAACATTAAACATTAACAAGTCTTTATCTTTACAGAACAAAACAAAAATAACAGCATCATGCAAAGCATTCTGGGAACCAAAATCTGAAGGGAAAAAAACAGAAAAAGATTGATGAAGATTTCTGGTTCCCAGAATGCTTTGCATTAGATCGTTATTTTAGTTTTTATTCTGTAAAGACAAAGACTCTGATAATGTTTAATGTTCATTTAACTTTGAACAAACTGTTGCCAGTAAATATATATCAATTTAAATCTACAGTAAGTTACTGGCAAACTGCTGCATAATTACAGCAATTTTTTTACAAGCTTTAGCAACAGAAATATGGGATATTATGGCATGCACTTTTTCTTTTTAATCAATGATTCATCCCAAATATATATTAAATTCACAATTCTAATTTATACCATGTATTAGTCAACGTTCACCTGTGTGTTGCATATGAATGCAACACCCACTTCAAGCACACCTATAGCTTTAGGTACGCAGACTGAGTTAGAATCATGTTTAGCAGCTTTTAATAGCAAAATAATGTAATACTAAAACGGTTTTAAGCAAAATAACCATGGAATATCAATACAGCGCTTCCTCGTATAAAACATTTAATGAAGAGAATTCACAGAATTGTTGTATATACTCAATTATATTGATGAGAGATTGTCTAGTTTAACCAATATTTAAAGTTTAATCTTATAGTGTACAGAAATTATGATAATAAAAATCAAACCCAACATGGGTATTAAACGAAGAAAAGCAATATACACGCCATACATTCAGCCTTCCGTCATGAAGGAAATGTGATTCAGAGTCGATGTTTTTACGAGTTTTAATTCTATATACCGCCTTCCCTGCCACAAAACCAGCCCCCACGCAGCTAGTCGAGAAACAAAAACTCTCTGTCCTATTCTCACACACACACACACACTAATGCACAAACTCACTCCGTCTTTGTCTCAAACACAGAGCATCTGGTCTTGGGTAGGGCAGCATATGTTTTAATTTTGATTGACTCACCTGTCACCTATACTGCCCTCCTCATTGTTACCCCCTCAAACACACACACACACACGCAAGCACACACACATCCCCCTTTTTGCTCCCCGTAAAATACCTCTCCATTCCCCCCTCCATCCTGCCAAACGCAGGCCATTAACCATTTCCTACGAGCTGCTGGTAAAAGGAAGGAAACAGCATGCCAGGCTTTCACACAACACGCGGCGCTAGGAAAGTTGCGCGCCCTTGAAGTCCAGCGAGCCGGGGTAAAAGTCACGCTAATTGACGGGCGAGCTTAATTCAAATGAGCCCGTAACTAAAATCGGACTAGAAAGAGCGGGGCGACCTGCGATAGGGCGAAACTTTCTAAACCTTTCAATCGGCCCGCCGTCAAACCACTTTGATGTGCTCGACGCTTTTCATCAGTTTCCTCTCCGCATAAAAAAGGCATTTCAAGTACAAAGGCTCGTGAGCACATTTGTAATTTGTCTCCTCTTTCGAGAACAAATGGATGTGGCAAAAACCATTTTGCCTTGTTCTGGAAAAAAGAGAGAGATCTGAATGAAAGTGCATATGAAAGGTGCGAGGCAGGAGAGAGGGGGGGCATGATCTCAGCCTGATTTTTCACTCAAGTCAAACCCTATTCCACATCAGGCTGTTGTAACACCCCGTCCGTGAGCCCTTCAGAGAGACGGACATAAATGAGGAGGGTAGAGAGGTGAAAAAACAGGGGGTGATCGAGAATAAAGGTCCAAATCCTTGACTGTGAAAACTGTGGCACCGGGGAAGTGTATGAACGCCTTGTTTGGCTAATAACCTGGAGTCTTGTAAAATGTGAACGAGGGAGTCCTCGGAGCTTATAATTTCACACCCGTGAGGCAAGGGAGATGAGTGTGAATTGAAGGAGGACGGATCCACGGTGACGGATCCCCGGGCCGGAGAGGAGAAGGCAAGACCGCTGACTCCTGGAATAAAAAGAGGACCGGATCAGTCATCAAAACCCATACTAGGAGTCACAGTTACTTACCGTAAACCATGTGCTAATTTCAATCATTTCATTTTACTTCAGCCAATCACACGTGGGATCCGTGTCACAATTGATCAACTTTTCAATGTCATTCTGATCCAAGCATATTAAAGGAGTAGTTCACAGTAGTTCATCCAAGATGTCCATGTCTTTCTTTCTTCAGTCGAAAATAAATTAAGGTTTTTGATGAAAACATTGCAGGATTTTCTCCATATAATGGACTTCAATGGGAACCAAACAGGTTCAAGGTCCAAATGAGAGTTTCAGTGCAAACTGCAAACTGTTCAAAGGGCTTTAAACGATTCCAGACGACTGAATAAGGGTCTCAGACAGCGAAATGATCGCTTATTTAAAAAAAAAGTTTATGTTTTATAAGCTCAAATGCTCGGCTTGCTCTGTGTACGCACGTTCGGGACTCCTGTTTGAACTCGTTTATCAAAATGTACGAATCTTTTTTCGTGTCATTTGGTTCATTCAACGAACGAAATGAACAAGTCGACTCTGGAAAGATTCGTTCATTTTGATGAACGAGTTCGAACAGGAGAGTCACGAACATGCGTCACAGAGCAAGGCGAGCATTTGTGCTTACAAAACTTAAACTTTTTTTTATTTAATAAGCGATCATTTCGCTTGATAAGACCCTTATTCATCAACTGGAATCGTTTAAAGCCCTTTGAACAGTTTGCAGTTTGTACTGAAACTCTCATTTGGACCTTGAACCGTTTGGACCCCATTGAAGTCCATTGTATGGAGAAAATCCTGGAATGTTTTCATCAGAAACATTAATTTCTTTTCAACTGAAGAAAGACAGACATGGATATCTTGGATGACATGGGGGTGAGTAAATTATCAGCAAAAGTTTTTTTAAAAACTTAACTACTTCTTTAAGATTGGTAAGACTATACCTAAGTTCACTACAGTAAAATGGATGTCAATATATAATATTTTTTTAGATGTACCATTTTTCTCTGCAGACCATTGTCAACATAACAATGGATAAAAGTTGGGGCTAATGTGTTTTGTCTCACACTGGATAATCTTGCCAGTGTATTTTTGATCCAGGCATATTAAGATTGGTAAAAGTATACCAATGAATATTTTAAGTTCACATCAGTAAAATGGATATCTAAAGATTAATTCTTTAGCACACAACATTGTAAACAAAGCAATGGATAAAAGTTAGGGCTAATGCATTTACTTGAATCTACAGATATCATGTAATCTGTATCTGAAACTCTACATTTATACTAGTTTATTGGTAACACTTTACAATAAGGTTCATTTATTAAACATTAGTTCATGCATTAACTAACATGAACTATGATGTTCTATGATGGACTAACATGAATTCTTTGTTAACGTTAGTTAATACAAATCTAGCTGTTCATTGTTTGTTCATGTTAGTTCACAGTGCATTAACTAATGTTAACAAGATTTTAATAAAGTATTAGTAAATGTTGAAATCAACATTATCAAAGATTAACAAATGCTGAAGAAGTATTGTTCATTCTTTGTTAATGTTAACTAATGTGGTAACTAATGAACCTTATTGTAAAGTGTTACCAACACTTTCGGCTACCAATTATGGTTCAATACTATCCATTTTGGATATTATCAGCTCAAAAAGCATACACTCTAAATATTCTGGGTTGTTTTAACCCAAGATTTGGTCAAATATGGACAAACGTTGGGTTAAAAATTTAATAAAAAATGTAACCCAATGGCTGGGTTTGTCCATATTTGACCCAAAGTTGGGTTAAAACAACCCAATAATTTTTAGAGTGTATAAAATCAGCACAAAATGCAGATCATGTCAATGTCCAATGCATTACGAACTGTTTGCCTAGTTTATCGTTTATCTTTAAAGCTGAAGTGTGCAATTTCACAGTGTTTCCCAGCTGAAACGACTATAAACAAGTTGATTTCTCCGAGCAACAATTGGCTCAACCAATGGCGCGCGACTATCTGTTTGTCTGTCCAATGACGTGTTTGGGGAAACCTGTTTGAACACAGGCATTATCTTTGCAATTATAGGTGACAAAAAGTAAAAAAGGAGCTATAAGTACGCGAGTTGCTGAGGTAGCTTTAACGATCATCATCTCCCTAATGATTAAAAGAAGGCTTGCCATCAATATCTAAATCTGCATTTTTGAACCATATCTCCCCCAAAAGAAAACTTCAATATCTTTTTGATCTTGCTATGTTTTAATTGTGCCCCTGTATAAAAGGTATAAACAGACAGCTTTCGCTTACACGTTAATGGGTATTTGCAGTATAGAGAGGGGTGTGTGTGTGTGTGTGTATGCGTGTGTGCTCCTCACTGCGGCAACCAGTGCTCTCAGAGGAGAACACTGCTGTAATTATAAAAGGAACAAAGCACTGGAGACTAAAAACACATGAAAGGAAAAAGAAAACATACAAGCCAATCAAGGCTCTCACAAACACGCTCTCTCATGCACAAACACGCACACTGACACACACATATTCACTAGCTCTGCGCTTTGTCCGGCAAAGTTGCATTACAAGGTTGTAATGAAGCTTTATCAATCACAAAACGGCATGCAGAACAAATACATATCTATATTTAAAGTACATTAGAACAGATCCTCAATTGATTGATCGAGTACACGCATCACACAAGAACCGATCAGACAGCCTCTTAAACTGTCTTCTCCCAGAGGAAACGATAAAACCCTAAAAGCAGGAAGGAAGTCATGAAAGGAACAGGTCTGGATGAGGTGGGGTCACTATGACACACTCACACACACACTGGTTTTAGTCAGAGATTCAATGAACAACTACCTGGGTGTTTTCAACCACATTATTTGCCCATATTAAAGAGAGTTTTTGCAAGAAATTAAAATTTGCTATTCTTTACCGAAGTTCCTGTCCGTTTGACTTTATTTCTAATGTGAAGTAAAAAAAAAAAGTTTCCAAAAAAAATCTTCTTTTATGATGAATGATGGCAGAATTTACATGTTTGAGTGAACTTTTCCTTTAAAGCCTTCAAGTTTAACACAATTGATAAACTTTTTAATGCATTTATAATCCTAAAATATTGAGATCTGTATTACTATTTGAACCTAACTAGAGTAAAATGTCTCATTTTTACAGAAAAAAAGTGGGGGGGCGTTTTTTTCCATGCACCATTGTAAACGTAGCGATATCACACATCGGGGCGAACAGCAATGTTTTGTGTCTTTACCAGCTATGTTATGACTCCCTTGATGTTTTACAAGTGACATTTGGGTGTTGTGTGTTTGTGGGGGTTTCTGGAACGTTATATATTCAAAGAACACTAAAACCGTTTCAAGTGTGCAAGATACAGGCTGTACGGGGAAAACAGGCTTTTGACTTGAGTTCATGGTTTGGCATTGGCCAGATCGTCCCTGCGCCAGCACGATTAAACGATAAAATCCTCAAAAGAGAGAAAAACAAACTGTTCGCTCACCTCTCATGTACAGTGGCGTATGTCTTCGTCTTCACGACACGTCATCTGTCAGTCAGTCTTGTACGGCAGAGCGGCACAAAGAAAACTCAATCAGCCGCGGGAGCCTCTTTTTGTCTGCCAATTCTGGAACTTTCATGCTCCTTATTTGTCAGGTCAAAGGTTAAATTGCTGACCCTCCCTCTCTCCTCTCCGCAGCAAAAGCTCTATCTACAGATCCCCATATTTACATGGATTAGACTTCTTTCACGCTGAAGAAAGAAATCTGGTTCATAGTCAAAGCGGCCCACATCGCCGGAGTGGCCACGTTATTCACCGCCGGACAATGACCATATTGTGGGGATCTGAAAGAGGAGGGGGTGCCCCGCTTTTGGCCCGAGCTGGAGCGGAGAAGCCGCCCCCTCCAACCCCCCGTCCCTTTCGTCCGCGGCAAAGTCCTGCGCTTGTGCCACTAGGCTCACAGGGGCAAAACCCCATCCGCTCTCCTGACAAGAGCAAACAAAGCCTGCCCACTGTGAACTAGATGAAGATGTCAAAAGCTTTTAGGCTGGTGGGTGGAAGGGGGGGTGGCTGGTAAGACAAGGTTTAAACCAACAAAACCAGAGAAAAAGGTCCTTTTCACTCCCATGGATAAATCCCACTAAGTCTACGTTTCCACATCAGCTTTACTTTCCCCGACAACAATCCAGCGACTCAATAAAATGATCAAGAACAAATAAGCGAGGCCTTCGAGAGGACGGGGCCACCGGTTTAGCAAATAGACCATGCCGAGCTAATCAGAGGAGAACAGAGGAGCTGATACCATATAGACATTGGGGAAATTTACACAACATTAGCCTTCTCATGTAATCCCCGATGAAGCTTCAGCCCATTCTCATCCCAAGACGTCATATAACTGACGCTTTTGACCATATGTCCACATCAGACATTTTAGAGTACACTTTAACGCATGGGCGTAGGAGACGTCCCCCCACATTTCAAAATCTAAGTTTTGTCCCCCCCACTATTTCCCAACGTAGGATTTTGTTTTGCATTGCCTGCCTATCTCTGCCAATTTTGGAGTCTCCCAATTAATCCATTCTGCAACTTCTAAATACATAATTCAGTTTTGAAAAACGGCCGGTATTCTTCAGCTGCTTATGTCGTCAGTCGACCATGATCACGGCATCGCGCACCGCTCGCGCATCTAGGTGACACGGATAAACGTACGCATTGGCATCAATATATTCCTGATATCCATAGTTGCACGGGACGTGGAAGCGCGCAAAAGTTCCAGAAATGTACAAAAGTGCCCTGGCCTTGAATGACAAGGTAAGGAAAATAAGACTAAACCAAGAGTTGGTTGGTATTTTTCTCAGGAGATGTTTTGAGCATTTTACTTCAGACACCAGATTATCAGCAAACTGCCAAGAGAACTGCTAGCAGGCTACTCAAAATAAACTAGCAATCTATTCAGTCAGCATATTTGTGTTTGATCTGTTTGAAAAACTCGAAATATAATATTGCCAGAGTACTTTTAGCTACCAAGCAACCTTTCCACAAGTGATAGATTGGTTTTATTTTTTTTGTATTTTATAGTTGGAAATCAAATCAACCATTTTTTTAAATGAATCAGTACATGACTGATTAACAGTAATGTAAATGCCCTAATATATGTTACAACAATGCAAAGTATATGAAGAGTTCAGATGCAAAAGCCTCTAAGTGCTATTTGAAATTTTCTTCTAAAATGATCATTTTTATCAAGCTTGTATTTTTAAGTTCAGTAATTTCACTTAAATGGCAATGAAGATTACCTATTAATTGTCATTTAAGTGAAATTACTGAACTTAAATATACAAGCTTGATAAAAATGGTCATTTTAGAAGAAAATTTCAAATGGCACTTAGAGGCTTTTGCATCTGAACTCTTCATATGCTCTTAACCTTGCAGTTTTTCACCTATCAAGCCTCAATTTCTCCATTTCTTTGCACAAAACTCTCCAGAAAGTGTAATTTAATGGTTTATTTTTCAAAATATTTTCCCGGGGAGCATACCCCCGGACCACCTTAGTATTTTATGTCCCTCCCAGGTTCTAAGAGTGTAGGGCATCATCCAACTGACGCTTTCTATATAGAACCTTAAAAGGGTCTACCAGCGCTACATATTTGGAACCCCTAAAAGGTTCTATACACTCTTAAAAAAAGGGTTCCTCTGGGTTCTAAATAGAACCCTGGGGTTCCGTAATTGGCCAATAGAACCTTTTACCACAAAAACATGGTATTTGAACCATTTTGGAGTTCCATATATGAAGCGGGGGATGGAAACATTTCTGGTTCTAAATAGAAGCATTTCTTCTAAGAGTGTATGATGTTAAAGGGTACCCTAAAAACGTTGGATGTTGACGTATGGTAAAAAGCATCAGTTAGAAGACGTATTGGGATGAGAACGTGTTGGAAACTTCTACAGGAGGCCAAACTGGGTGCAGCACAGGGTCAGACTTCTGGAAGATGCTCTCTGCAAAAGTCAGAAAGACATCAGGCATTAGTATCAAGCACGTCACTTTGTTGGTTTTATAACAAAACGAGCTCAAGTTTCTCAAGAAGCGAGTGTTACATGTCACTATCATTTTCCTACATAGCTTGTTTACTCGCTTTATATGTAACCACACACACACAACTACGCACAGTCGCTTTCACACTCTGTTTCTCCAGTGGTGTTGAAAACAAATGAGAGCTGTAAGATGTTAATTAGTGTTTCCTCCTGTTCGGCGGGCCAGGGGTCTGAATGAAGAGGTCAACACTATCTGTGCACCTAAAGCTCAGACAAAGACAGAACACATTGTCTTTGACAAGCCGAGGCTTAGCACTGCTGTCGGAGAGCACATGTACGCTCTGGAATATTTTTGCAATTAAACACAGCTCTTTCCATTTTTAGAAAGAAATCAAAACCGCTCGCCAGCTTCTCCAAATTCCCTCTCGGTTGTAAATGGAGTCACTGGCTGTGATTTTAAAGACAGAATCCTTAAAGACAGTCTTTTTACAGCATGTTAGGACTGGATGTGAGCATTTTATGGATGTCAAAGATCAAACACTATTCATCTACTTCGGATCCAGAATCCTGGATCTGGATAACAGAGACATTAGCACAGGAAGCGGGATTTTTTTTTTGTAAGTGTTTACTTTTAAACACAGCTTTCTCTTCCAGGCCAACCAATACTGGGAAGTAGGAAGTATTTAAAACGCAAAGCCTTGTCTCTTTTGAGGACCCACCAAATAAAGCAGACCAGAGTGGAGACTATGGCCCATTCAGATGTTAATACATACACCATTCCACTGACTCTGATTAACTCCATGTGAGTTAATAGTTGCCCTGTTAACAAAGAGTTATCCTCCCATTCAAGTCGGCGGTATGTTTAGGAGGAGAAAAGCAAGGAGAGGGAACTTGTAGTGAACCTTTACAGTACAAGCCCCTTCAGGATATAATACAAGCTCCGTCTCCTCTGGCTAATCCAGCCCGCAGATGCTGGAAAGAAGCTCACACTGCTCTTACAGGGACAAATAGTCAGAGAAAGGATGGAGGCAAACAAAAGAAATGTTCTCTTTTTCCCCCGGGTCTAAACCGAGCCAGAGGTTCTCCAAAAGTGTGGGACAAAACCGAGAAGACGGGCTAAAAGCTTACAGTTGCTTTGCAAAGCTCTTTCTGTGCATGTTTATCCTCATGAATAATGATTGGAAGAACAAACTTCAAAGTTTCCAAAGCATCTCTCTTGGCTTTGTCCAGCATATTGCGGTCTGAGTTTTAGGATGTTTAAGTTGCAAAACATACATACAAAACATTCAAAATCAATAAGACTCCAGGTAATTATTGATGTTTTTAAAGATCACAGTACACTTACTTTGGTCATGTCCATTAATGAATGAGCATAACCTCACTTTAGTTCAATTGGGATGTTTATCTACAGGTGTTACATTTAAGAAATTCAGCCCAGAAGTCCATGCTCACCATCTCCCTTAATTAATGTACACCCTATCCGCTTAAACCCCAGTTTCCTCTGTTTTTTTCAGCCCCAGACTGACAGGTTAATATTAGAAGTAGGAGGCAGTGGCAATCTCGAGCTAATCTATAATCAATTCCAAATGGTGTGACTGTATAATGAGACTGCCGTTAATGGGCAAGCACGAGCAGATATAGTCACTATATCCTACATCTAATTGGTTTGGTTGCCGTGCCCTCAACGTTTAAAACATTACTTACTAAGTTTGGATGTTTATAACGGCCTCCGAGACTCACTTTTCGTAATTCTCCTTGATAAAATTCTGAGGCGACATCTCAAAACAAACGTTGATTCGCGCGCTCCTCTGTATGACGTAGCCTATGTAATCACACATCTTAAATATCGCGATACCTGGGGAATTAACTAGAACCTCACCTTTTCACTTTTAATTAGTCTACGGATTTGAAAGAGACAAATGTAAAACAGACATACACACAATGAAAGTGTCTAGGATTTTAAGTGCAATAATTAGGTTATCTACACTTTCATTATGAACTCTTAGCAAACCCTTTTATTAGCAGTAAATGCCAATAAAGCTGATGTGTTGGTCTACTATCTCTGAATCGGCTTAATCCTATTTAGACAAATTATTCTTTGATCTTGCACTGTGTCAATGCAATCTTTTAAAGCCTGGATGTCAGAACATGAGGAAACCAGTCGCAACAATATTTGGTAGACAGAGAGAGAGAGAGAGAGAGAGAGAGAGAGAGAGAGAGAGAGAGAGAGAGAGAGAGAGAGAGAGAGAGAGAGAGAGAGAGAGAGAGAGAGAGAGAGAGAGAGAGAGAGAGAGAGAGAGAGAGAGAGAGAGAGAGAGAGAGAGAGAGAGAGAGACTGATCTCTCCTTATAATGCACTAATTAACAGGACTACAGACAGAAAGACTCGAGCGACGACCTCCTTCAACACGTCTATTTTTCACGTTTCAAATGATTTTCATCAATTACTCATGCATTTTTTTACTAAAAGGGTGCATAGGTTATTAATAGCCTAATAATCAGTAGGCCTATAAATTTAAAATAATATAGTCTACTGTTACTGTTGTTTGTCTAAATAAAAGTCAATCTGAATTAAAATTTCTCTATTTTTCCAATAAAATAAAAGATCTTTGCACGAGATAGTATGCAAATATAATATATTCGTGCAATGGTCCAGCATAAATAATCGTTCCTCTCGTCCATCTTGAACTCAGCATCAGTCTTGTGTCCCCAGTTTCCGTTCTCACACCTCATCGGAAGAATCTGATTCAGACAGAAGGTAAAGGGCAAAGCTTGAACTCATTAACAGGTTAAAAGAAGGGCCACGAAACAGCACTATATCCACTTTTAATTCAGAGCAGGGAGAACGCGCATCGAGACAGCAGACATATTTCATGGTCCATTTTAGTCATGTCTCGTGCTTTGAGTCTAACTAGTTGTGCAAACTGGAATTTCTTTTACTTTTAACTAATTTGTGTAGGCTAATTGATTTCATTTTTATACGGTGTCCTTTAATAAAAAATGTAGGTCTACTAACGTTTTTTTCCAGCCCAGATTCCATGGATAAAAGATTACCGATCCGTTCACCGTTGCTCTATTCGTTCGTGGCGAAAGCCCCAAATCTCAGCACAGAAATATCTGTGGTTTGATCAGAGCTGGATAGAATTATCACGGGGAGAGATACAAAGGCGGCAGACAAAACGCGCTCGGTTTCCCTGGTGTTTGAGTACAAACCATATTAAACACGAGCTCCAGTTATTAGATCTGACTGAAACAGCACTGAGGAATATGAAGCAGAGGTTTATGAAATCAGAGACAGTGTCTGACAAAACAAATAAAGAGTGTGCGTAGACCTAGTTATATTTCAGAGGTTCGACCTTTTAAAGACAATTTTAAACGGCTGCAAAATTTGTAATGTTTTACAATGTGTTTACGCTTCTATTGTTTTACAGTAGGCTATTATTAAATGCAGTAGGTCTAAATGTAAAAGAATTTTAGGGCATAATCTGTCGATGTATGTCTCACGCATTGCAAATTGTAATTTGGTGTAAATAAATTAAGGCAAATTAATTAAGTTTTTAATCAAAACACAAAATTGTTTCTAAAATATTTCAAAATGTTATAGGCATATTTTAGCAAATAATTCATAAAGTGATACAAAATGACTTGTGATGTTTATGCACCACGCGATACTAATAGTAGCCTAATGGAAGCGCGTGCAACTCGTACTGTTGTTATGGTTACCTCCCCCTGGCGAACTCCAGATTTTATTTCGCGACTACTGAAAATAGTTGTGCAATCTAAAGGCCTACATTTCTAAAACGTTTGAAAACCTGCTGACGCATACAGCCTATTTGTTTGTTTGACATCCTTCAAGCCTTAGCTAAAATATGTGATGGGTGGGGGTGCTAAATTCATAATTCGCACACTGCCTATAAACGCGTAGGGTTAGAGTTTTTTATGAAGTCTATTTGTCTACCCGCATTTTTTTTTATTATTAAATTTGACAGATATATTCGAAATATTTCGAACACGCAAGATATCCCGCACTGAAATGTTTAATGTATAAGACAGAGAGCGCACATTATTAATATGCATGTATTCAATTAAGGGTATTACACAGGATTTCATTTGCATACGGATTTGGGAGCTTAACATGCCTTTTCATATTTGTGCAATAAAACTTTAATATTAACGCCTGCCCTTCAATGCCGTGGGTACTTTTAGTTTTATATGTCTACTACACCCCTATTAGCCTACTATTGGCTACTATCGCTGTTCAGATCAGCTTTATGGGCCCCAGTCATGATTGCCAGGCCTGTGTCAAATTGTCACTGGTATAGTTGTCACTCTACATAAACAGTAGCTGCACCTGTTTCTCTGCTGACAGATCAGCGTCCTTTTTTTGGAAAGGATGGCGGGTATAGCCTAAATATTTAGATCAGCGCACAAAAGTGTACTTATTCCCATGCAGGTTCCCGCAATTGGAAATTATAGCACACTTAACCTACTGCAAAACAAGTTATGGCCTATATGTTAAGGACAGTTTTCTCTTGCATGTCCGTATTGTTTTTAAACTGCTGATTTTTTAGACAATGTCACACATCAGTTATATGTCAGTTGTTAGTAAATTAAGGGTTAAATTCCATCATATAGCCTGATTTTCATCTTAATGTATTTAAATACTTCAGACAAGCAGGAGTGACATCTCTTTATTTAACGAGCTGAACCCGTGTCATACCCTTCAAGAACAATACTATCTAATGACTATCGACTACATCATAGCTACTATGCCATTACAATGAGCCACATGCAATCAAAGGTCAGTTTTTAAAGAATGTTTGCTAGTTTCTTCGTTTGCAGGACTGAGTAAAAATACAAAATTCCCTGCGGTTACATTTCCCAGCACTGTGTGTGTGGAGCTCGAGATCTTGTCAAAAAGCCAGGTGTTTGTTTATAAGACACAAGCTGATAATGTGTCAGAGTTAATGCCATCCTTAATCTGTTGTGCTGCTCGGAAACACACTTACTCTCAGGTTGTCTTATTGAAGGTTTTTGAAGATTAAACAAGAGCATGACAATTTTTACAGTCTTATCTTGAGGAACTAACAAGCTCTTTTCTTAGTGCTTCTTAAAATGAGGATTTCGATTTCAACATGGCATTCAATGACTTTGTTTACTGTAATTTACCTATAGGCTACACAGTTTTTAATAGGTTTAAAAATGTTGCAAATAGACTAAACGTGATATATTACAGACAGAATTGCTGAGCATTATCAGTATTTTGGCCCCTTACATGATTTCAAAACTTTTGCACAAAAAAATTTGCACGTTTCTTTCGTGCAACGTATACAAAAACTTCGTGTCATTAAATGTAAAGAGGAAGCCGAAAGCTAATTTGCTGTTCGAACAAAGTGTGAGTGTTTGTTATTAAAACTTGATCTTTAAAACTAGGTTTTTAATTTTGCTAAAGCAAGTGTATTGTGAAGCTAACATACGGACTTCACAATAGCCATACAACATATAAAAACATTTCAATGTTTTGACGGAGCATCAAAGCTATGTTAACTCTGCCATGCAGTGGCATTTAAAAATCAATTTATATTTGCTTCGAACACTCATTTGTTAAAACGCGAGTCACGTGGGGGCTGTATGACTTTGTCTCCCACTGGCTTGTTTCTGAGGTCCGCTGCTCTCTAGGGCTCGAAATTAATACTGTCTCGCCAATTAAGTTCAGAGCGCCAATTAAGAGTGCTTCATGAATTAATAGAGTAAAAACAAAACCCAAAACTTAAATGAGCACCCGAAAACACCATCGCAAAAAAAATGTGTTCAGAATGTCAAATAAAAATTTGACTGAACTTTGATATCCTCAACTAAATATAATTTATTTCGTGCTTCTGTCCGTTTTTCTTTAGTCTCCTGCATGGTTCACATATAAGAGAAGTGTCTCTCTTTGCGTTGTAAGAATAATCACCTATTATACTGGATGGACTGAATAAGTAAAACAAATATGTGGCCTTTTGGGATTTGGAAGCAGTGGCTCACAGCAGTCTATATGAGGTACAAAAGAGGGCGGCCATCAATAATGGATGATCCGAGATATTCATTGCTTTCTAAACACTCACCTCATAGAGATTTTTTAAAGAACGAGTATAATAGTCTCAAAGAAAGCTTTTTTAAGGAGATTTTGGGGAAAATAAAATGCTCACAGAATGACATTAAAAAATAATTCAAATGTGAAAAATATAAATGCGAGGAAAACCATGCACATGAAGGAGATTATTAGTAGTAAGTATCATGCATGTTCGGCGAAGTTTTTAGAACAATAAAAGGGGCAAAAAGCAGGTTAGATTGACGAAACAGCCGAATTCACTGTGACACTGGCGTTAATTGCACTTCTCACAGAGACTTTGAGTTGTACATCCAGTGCTGTCAGTAAGACAGAGGCTATTCCCGCTCTTCTGGCTCCTTTTGTTTTAACCAGTCACGGGGATCTGTCCGGGCCCGAGGTGTCAGATAAAGCAGATCAATCCGAAAAACAATGGTGTTCAAACCACAGTTAAAAATAAATAATTATTACGACTAGATACATCGCTTAAGACATCGGCGCATAAAAAGTAAGCTTATAGAATTCATGAAATCAAACCACAAATTGGAGCGATTCAATTGTCACTTAAGACAAAGACGTGGAATGTCCATTTCACGAATTGTTAAATAAAAACAAGTCGATCATATTAAGGCTAATGTCACAAAAAAATAAAATAATAATTGAAACTGTCCAAAGTATTAAAGTTTTGTAGGCTATATATAAAAAAAGAATAAAAAAAACATCATTTGAGAAAGTCTTGAGTTACCATCAAATTATGGTCCAGCTGACATTAAAATCCCTGCAACAATTCGATACAGCGAGTATATCAAGAGTTCGAACAGCCAATAATCACGAACGGAACGGCGTGACGTCAAAGTCCCGGTAGAAAAGGCGCGTTGGGTTTGCTCACGTTTGGAGAGGGAAGAGCGCAGGGAACCTCACTGTCTTCACTGGATTATACAAACCAAAAGTGTCCTCAACTCCTCCTCCTTCTCAATCGTTTACAGGCTGATCCTACGGCATTCGGGACCAGCAACAACAGGCTCTTATCACAGAAAGCTCTATATGTCAGGACAACCATCTCATTTGTTAGAGCAAACCTTTGAGCTGATTTTTACCCGTATCCAAGCTGAAGCCTACTGAAGTTGGACATTTTTGGTGTGTGTGTGATGACAAACTGTCGTGGAGGAGGATGAAGATATAACCACTTGCAGAATCTGAATCGTCACTGTAGTCGTTCCTCCCAAGCATTTCGGGATTATATATTTTTATTCTTCGGCGATGAAATAACGGATTGTTTTTGTGTTATGAGCGGCAGCAGACACGATCCAAGACTGATTTTTGAAAAGACAAGAACGAAAAACTGAGATCTTACACTGACAAATGCATGTCCAAAATGTGGTAACTGAAAGTTACTCAGGAAGAAATAGGAGGGTCCAGTGTCACACATGTAGAGGGGCTTCGGTAGCTGGTATGTCCTCAAAGCCCCGGAATGCTCTCATAGGCTAAAGCGATCCCGTACCGGGTGCATGCTCTGCGATCTCATTCTCTGATGCATTTCAAAGAATCTATCAGAATACGGAGTTGACATTTCTGATAAACGAATAGCGTTAAGAGCGATCAGATTCTCCGACCGGGAATTATTTAGCGTGTGAGAGAAAGAGGTCATATGAACTGCACAGGGCTAGAAGTGCGTCTCACGGAAATCTTGGGTTGCCGATCTGACGGAAACACGTGCTATTCGGTCTCATCTGCGGCAACGATGCTTTTCCACGGTCTGCCTGGAGGCGAGATGCATGGTGTTCTGGAAGAAATGGAGCGGAGAGGAAAGAGCGACTCGGCGACTATCAGCTCGGCTATAGATATGGGGGAAACAGAGACGGTAGGAGAAAGCCATGCCTCTCGCTCCAGGCGCTTGCTTGGAAATTATAACAGCCTATGTTAACTGAACCGTTATTCAAACAGTGCTTTAGAGGCCCGAGATTTCGACTTGTCCATTTAACCAAACTTCAAACTTCTACGAAGCCAAAATTATAGGCCTGGTCTTCAACGCATTGCTTGTGAATCTTTTGCCATGGGTGGATTGCAAATTGTTATAAAAGCTATGATAGGCTACTCTATAGGCCTTTCAGTTTGAATTGGTGTGCAATTCTGTTTAATTTCAACTGATTATTCGATAGAAATGGTGAAATATCAATGCATTAGCGAGCAAGAAAATCCCTGTTCGGTTTTGCATAGATACTGACATTTATAGGAGATTCCTATTTTACAAATCCTTATGCAGGGCTGCTCAACTTTAAGAGATAAGAAATTCACCATATAAAAATGCATTTCTCTTTTCATAACATTCGAGTGAGTTAATTATGATAAAACAATTTTCAGGCGTTATAATTGAACTTAAATAAACTGACAGTGTTTCGTGCCGTAATAGCCTATCCGTGATTACCAACAAAAAAGAGACTATGTCGAACATTACGGTTAATTCCTTTGCCATAAAATAACTTCTTATCAGTTTCACTGGCAACAATGAATTTTGAATGCTTAAAATTATGTAAACATTAACGCCGCATTTTTTTAAACGCTGGCAAACCCAAAATTACAAATAAAGTAACTATTAAGAACAAAATCATATATTTATTTATTTTTTATATATAATGGCCTCCATATCATACGAGTAGCCTATGTATCCAGTGTATTTAAGGCCACACAACACGCCGAACGTAAACACAATAAAACGAGTGCAGTCTTTGATTAATTTGTTTACACAATTCTCACATTTTTTCCAAAAACTTGTTAATTAAATAAAATAAAAACATGGAAGCATGCATAATCAATTCTTGCGGTTATTTCTTTTTTATGCGTGGTTTCCCGTTGTAACTGGAAACATTAAAAACTTATCAATGGAGAATACACTTCTCTATTATAAATTTGATCTCACGCTCCTAGTAATTTCTCATTCTTTGGACATTTTTAATCAGATAATGCGAAAATAGCCAAATGTTTGCAGAGCACTTTAGATACACACTAGGCTATGCATATTTTATCTTTTACCAATCTGCCATTAAATGATTTGTAAAGCATAAGAGATAATGTTGTCGTGTGGCTGTGTGTTTGTGCAGAACATGCCTTCCATGAGCGGGGACCGGCTGGCTCTGTGCGCGGGCTGCGGAGGAAAGATCTCGGATCGCTATTACCTGCTCGCCGTTGGACAAGCAGTGGCACATGCGCTGTCTGAAGTGCTGCGAGTGTAAACTCAACCTGGAGTCTGAGCTCACCTGCTTCAGCAAAGACGGAAGCATCTACTGCAAAGAAGACTATTACAGGTGAGCAACTCACCTCCTCCGCTTCAACAGTGACGTTTACCTTGTGGATAAATAATTAAAAGGCTAAACATGTTGTAGCAAAATACTTACTTTTTGTCTGTAAACTATATTTTGGTGTGTGAGACGTGATTTCGTCATTAGTCTATAAAATATAAAAACCCAGACAAGGCGTAGCTAATTTTATTGTATTTTTTTTTGTAGATGTGCATGTAAACACGTCGTTCGCTTAAATTAAATTGATTATTATTAAAACACAGAAACTACTGATATTAGCCTCGAGGCATGATTTTTGCCTAAAACGGAACGTTTTTGTTTAAATTAACGAAATACTAGCATAAAGCCAGATTTGTTTTTGTCTAGACATTGCAACTTATGAAGACGTCATGATGCAATTTAATAATTTCGTTCTATTAAATAATTCAGAAACTAGGCTACTAGCATAGGTAAAAAAGATATATATTTCCTAGTTGTGTCTGCGTTGCCTATATTTTGCAGTGTAAAGTGATTTTGAACGTAATTATAAAACAAACAAAAAAAATGCCGAGACGATTTATACCTCAATAGCTTGATCTTAACATTATCTGGAAAAAAGAAAGCAGCAAAACCAAAAGCGCCACTGTGTGATGTTTGGATGATATTTATCTGACCGTGCACTGATTCTGTATGTCATTGTACAATTTAATAATCAGAGGGAGGCGAGAGGCCTATTAAGATAATCATATAAGTGAAGGCTTTACTCATTTCCACGATCAAATTAGGCTCCAGCACACGTCAATCTAAATTGTGGGGTATTTAACAATCATTTATTGGCGAGACTGAATTCCACTGCACGAGTTAACTCTATTTGTTCATGCATCCTGCTGTTTGAGGCCTCTCCTCAACATGTAGGCTATTTCAGATAAAATAATTTACAAATTACAATTCCTTCAAAGGTTATTATGAGAAGCAGCGCATTTAATGTCAGGCTGGTGAGTGGTGGGCTCACCTTCTGGTTGAAGTGATCTGAAAGGTCACAGCTGCTCTATTCTCCCGCAGAAGGTTTTCGGTACAGAGATGTGCCCGGTGCCACCTCGGGATCTCGGCCTCGGAAATGGTCATGAGGGCCAGGGATTTGGTGTACCACTTGAACTGTTTCACCTGCACGACTTGCAACAAAATGCTGACGACTGGGGACCACTTCGGCATGAAAGACAGTCTGGTGTACTGCAGGCTACACTTTGAAACGCTCATCCAGGGAGACTTCCCCACGCATTTCAATCACACGGATGTAGCGTCTAATAAAGGACTGGGCAGCACGGGCCCTCTGAGGACTGTCTTATTATAACGGCGTGAACACGGTGCAGAAGGGCCGGCCCGAAGAGGAAGAGCCCTGGGCCCGGAGCGGACTTGGCTGCTTATAATGCAGGTGAGAGCATTATTGGCGTTTTGCTGTTGCTAGTGCTGGTTAACTGCTATAGTTTTATTCCTTGCATTCTTTTTTTCATTTGGCACGAGGTGCAAGCCGATTTCCTTTCTGATGTTGCACAACTTTTTTTTTAAGAGCGCGTAGTAGCCTAATGCCCACTTACTATTTCTGGGAATTTCCAGGTTTATAAAACTTTTTTGAGGTGCACTAGTCTACCAAACGAAATCGTTTCAGAGCAAGACAAAGGAAGAATGCTGGCCAACTGCATGATGATGAATTTACAAATAGGCCTATACAGTCAAATTTCGTTTCAACAATAGGCAACTATTTACTACCGACTGTTACAAATAATTGTATGGTTATAATTGCAACCACACATGCAATAAATAAACTGCTTTCTAATACGAACATCAGGCGGGAAATATTTAAAATAGCATTTCTGAATGCAGTCCTCGTTGGAAAAAGAATATAGGCCTATATATTTTTTAAACGGTATTATTTCGTTACTATTGTTATATTCTATTAGACTTCGTCATTCAAATTCGTTTGAGAAGACATTTTACGTTTGTAAAGGACGTGGTGATGTTTTTATGAAAGCCGGCTATCCTTAGCAATATATCCTAGCCTAATTCACTAAACTCTTCATCTCGTATTTACCTTGTAGGCCTATTTTAAATACAAAAGTTTTACCCAAGAAACGAGAAATATAAGTTCACCTCTTTACTACGTAAAAGGAAAAAATGCGCCACTTTTAAGACAATCGACACACATCACAGATTCTGCTTAAGCACTCGAGCTTGTGCTGAACAATTTAGAACAACGTGACTTGTTCGCTCGGGCATTTTGGGCCCCTCAGCGGGGCATTTGGGCCCCTGCTTGAGGACCAAACAGAGGAATGATGACGACTACAGAGACTGACAAGTGGAAAATGGCTTAGATGCTAGTCAAGACCTCCAGAAGATTAAATACAAGTGAAAGAAAGAAAGAAACAAAGAAAGAAAGAAATCTTAAGCTTTTCTAGAAAAATTCGGACGAATTAATTCACCCTGGGTTTTGCTCTACAAAAGTTGAATCAAATACGACGAAATAGCCTTCCATTTTCTTCACGAATATTCAAGCAGTAGCCTATTTAATGCAAAATATACTGGCATGAAGCAATTTACTAAATTAATGAACGAAATTATAATAAAACATTTTAAAAATAAAATTTTTCAGATTATGTCCTGGTCTATATCGCATGTTATTATTTAAGACTACAACTAGTCTATAAAATACACGTTTAACAGGAGTTTTCCTTATATCCAAACTAAAAATGTGTAAATAAATGCGATGTTTTCTTTATCACTTTAAACTCAAATACTCGGTTGCTTTGTAAATCTTGTTGTCTAGGCATCGTTAATTGAAGTTGGCAAAATGATCACAACAATTGCGGTCTTGTTTGGTGGAAGAATAACCCGCTTGTGAAAAATTGTTGGAAAATTGTAGGAAAGTCAAATGAAAGTTTTTGAAATCAGATCAACCGCTTTGACAACACAGGAGTTTACCAGAGTGAGTGAACTTTGCTGTCTCTCTGACACAGTCAGATCATTGCTGCCCCCATCAGCTCACACTTTAAACAACAGCACGAATACAAGGACAGCAGATCAAACCCTGAGAAATAAGAACAAAAAGACAGCTTTTTAGTATTGCAATACTACAGTTACCATGTGCACATAAATAATTCTGTGTTCAGTAAAGATAACTGTTCTTGACTGTAGTAAAGGTGACAGTATTTCTCAATGGCCATATTTATATCAGGAGGAAACATTTGTTCGCCATGTGCGGCGTTGTAAAGCATTCAAGGTTAATTATCTGAAGTGTTGTTCAGACCATTTTCAATGACTAATATTTGTAGTTGTCAGAGAAAACATAATTCTGAACTGTCATGCGTCTAGCAACACATAAACTTCTGCCAAGAATTTGGAACTGGCGCAAACACATTTCTGACACATTCAGACGGGCCTATCTACTAAACACTTGTGTCCAAAGATGGATAGTGTGGGCTTTTTCCACCATCAAATCCTAGACATCATAAAAACAGAAACAAAGATAGAGCCATATGTGGGGGTGGGGTTGCAATAAAACTGGGTAAACCCACCAGTGTTGATTTTTACATTAAAAAGTGAGATACATTATAATGCAGACTTCAAAACATTTGCATTTCAAATCAGATTTTTTTTTAAATAAAGATAAAAAGAGCATGATGTAAGACTAGCTAAGCATAATGCAGATTATTATGCATGCAGTAAGTTGCAAACACAGCAACATGATGGTGCTGGCTGCATGTGGTCAGATTCAAGACTAAACACACTGTTGGGCAATTGAAGAAACCTCATTCTCACCCCAGCGTTCTGTCTGTCATCAGATCCAGTGCATCTAGCTTAAGTTAGAACCCATTGAGTTTATGCTTTCTGCACTTATTCAATGCTCCACTACTAAAAAACTTGTCTAGTTTTAATACTTTGGTTCAGCTATTGAAATGTTTGGACTAGAACACTTTGGGATCAATATCAGGAGCACACCTAATCGATTGTCTGTTTTTTTTCCAGCTTTGAGCTGCAATGAGAATGATGGCGATCCGATGGACAAGAGACTCACAGTACAGCTCCAGCCAGAAGACAAAGCGCATGAGAACGTCATTTAAACACCATCAGCTGAGGACCATGAAGTCGTATTTTGCCATCAACCACAATCCTGATGCCAAGGATCTGAAACAGCTGGCCCAGAAAACAGGTCTCACCAAGCGTGTCCTACAGGTCAGAAATCAGTTGTTTTGGCTTTAGTAGGATGTACAATACACACTGTAAAACTAAATACGCTTTTTCTAATCAATAAAATTGTGGCAACAGATTACAAGCAATATTATTAATTAAATTGAACAAATTGAGTAATAATCAAATTATTCCTTAAAAGTTAACCATTTAAAATGAGTAAAGTTTACACCAAAAAAATAACTGAATAACAGACAACAAGAGTAATTAACCACTCTTTATTTTATATTGCCAACATTGAAGGCACCTGATGTTAACAAGAAAGAGAAAACTGCAATTTTAAAACAAACCTAAATCAAACACTGATCACCATAATGGTGACTTAAATGTACGTTTTTTTAAGTTTTACTCATTTTTAATGGTTAACTTAAGGTATAAATTTGATTATTACTCAATTCTAATGTGTTAAATTGAATAAATAATATTGTTTTGATTAGATAAAGCACATTAATTTTTTACAGTGCATTTAATCAAATTCCTTCACTTCAGCAACAAATTACTAGAGGAATGAAGAGTGTGATCGAATGTAAATCACATGCCTGTTCTCCTCAATGGAATGATGTTAATATGCTTCAAACAAAAAATAAATCTGAATTAATAACATGCGCAAATAAAGCATGAGGAACTTGGAAATAAAACACTTTACAGTAAAGGTTCCATTAGTTAACATGAACTAACAGTGTAAAATACTTTATAAACCTTAGTTAAATGTTCATTTAAACATTTACTAAAACTGTTTAATATTAATGGACCCAAGTTGACAAGAATATTAACAAATATGGTCCTATTAGTTAATGCATTAGCTAACAATGAGCAATGCGTTTAAGTGTTACCCAGCTCTAACAAATGTGTTTGGCTCACAAATGCTGTGGCAAAACAACAAAGAAAAATATACGTACTAAAGAATTAAAAAATGAGCCTCTTTGATGAGTAACGTTCGTCCCCTGAGCATCACATCATCCTCACATCTTCTGCCGTCTCGAGTTTGCAGGTCTGGTTCCAGAACGCTCGGGCCAAGTTCAGACGAAACCTCTTGCGTCAGGAGAACACGGGTGTGGACAAGGCTTCGGACGGGTCGACCATGCCTGGAGGAACACCGTCCGGACCCGCCTCGGAGATCTCCAACGCCTCCATGAGTCCGTCCAGCACCCCTACCACCCTCACAGACCTGACCAACCCCACAATGCCCACCGTCACCTCCGTACTGACCTCTGTGCCGGGCAGCCTGGACGTTCACGAGTGCCGGAGTCCATCGCAGAGCACCTTAACCAGCCTCTTCTGATGCTCACATTTGCACAGAGACACGTCGCCTTCGTCTGCTTCCTCAGAAGAACATTGGGTGCGGCGTCTCAACAGCCATCGAAATCAGAAACCGTGCTTGCAAAGTACAAATACTCGTTCGCATTCTACATCTGTCTGATACATAAACCAATCTACCTGGGCATCTTTTGTACCTTTACAGATGTGGACAATCCAGACTTTACGAACGGAGAAAATCAGAGACTCAGAAACTCTTTAAGAGCGTTGCATCTTCTGGCATCTGGATCTGTTGATAATGGTCTTGAAACGACTGATTTGCATTTTTATTTTTTCCATGCGTTTCCCCCAACCATGTTTACAGAGAGAGACTGAGCTGCAGCTTATGGGAAACACATTTGTTTGTTATTTATGTTCATGCACAGGGGTCAGTGTGAGGAAACTGGATTATAATGTGAATAATCACGAGATGAGAACAGCGAAACTTAGCCTGACTGTCACGTGCCTTATCCTGCAGTGTAGTCACTGAAGCCCCTTTAGCAATGCTAAACCAACTACATGGGAAAATGTGTATTTTAATTTGTCGGATGATGAAAATGGTTGAGTAAATCACGTGCACAGACACACACACACATGCATACAGAGGAAGAACTGATCATTTACTCTCATTCCAACATATTACCTCACTCTAGAAATCACTGGATCTGATAGTACGTATGAAACCTGAGAACACAATCTCACGAGACGACAAATGCACTGGGAGGGGAAAATGGCCGCAAGAATCGACAAACCTTGATCGGAAGAGAGCGTCATCACAAACAAACACTGATTTATGGAATGAAACACTTTTTTCCCCTCATTCGGCTTAGGTGATTTTTTTTCTCAACCATTAAGATGTGACAGTGTTGGAGACAGGGTAAATGTTTCCATGGTAACCAGAGGCTGCTTGTTGAAATGCTGTACAGTTTTGACAGATTATTGAGAAATTTCAAGTCCACTCCCTGCAGTCTCCCCTTTGATGTAAATCTTCAGTTCTGTAAAAAATATAAAAAAAAATGAATCACTATTTTTTTGTGGTCCTCATTATTTCACCAATTTCAAAGCATTTAAAAGATTCATGTAAAGACAGCAATGCACATTGTCTAGAGCTCCAAAATACAGTCAAACTGGACATTAATAGATTAAGATGAAGCCAGCGTTGTCATGGTAATTCATAACTGATAATCTTAATGCATCTCGTCACACACACTACATGCTTGCATTTCAACAAACACAAGTAAATTCATTAATATTAAGTTCAAAAACCAACCAAAAACACAGATCTTTTAAGCAAAGCTTTTTGCTGCTTGGGTCCTTAACAGTATTTGGCTTTATCACATGCATTTTGATAAAACATTTAAGTAAAAATCTAAACTATCTATACATAAAAACCGAGGAACACAAATGCTTTATGGTAATATTACACTGTTAAAAAATATTGTTGGTTTAACTTAAAAAATTAAGTAACCTGGTTGCCTTTTAAAATTTTAAGTTGATAGAAATTGAAAAAGTGAGTTAATACAATGAAGGAGATTGATTTAATCATCAGAACTCAAAATAAATTATTTAAGTTGATTTGACAAGAAAAAATGTTGTGATAACAAATCTTGAAAATATTTTTTGCAGTGTAGATATAAAATAATTTAAATTAGTATTAAACGACAAGAAAATGTGAATGAACGCATATCCTGTGTTATTGTGTTGTTGGTTTGGTTTTGTAAGTTCTTGTACACTGTGTGTGTGTGTTACCTCTGAGCTAAAATCCTCTTGTGACGAGGAACCTGGAATTTATTAAGATAATTATTTTTAAATGGTTGAACAGTGGAGCATTTGGAATTTAACTTTATTACAGCCCATGTGAAATATATGGTCACCCAGTCATACATACCTGGATGTTTGGCACTCGCCGACATCCGCTGACGTGTAAGCAGAAACGCAGCGGAGCTTCCGCTTTCACGCACATCAACACGTCGGTTCTCACACACGAATGTTTCCCAGTGCAAACAAGGCCTTCAGTGAACATTAGGTCAGTGACTCTCCACGTCTCCGGTTTCTCTCGCGCTGTTTGTTGAAGTGAGTGTGACTGGGGTTGTGGAGTGGTCTGGCGTGATGCCCGCCGCTCGGGCTCCTGGAGGGCTGGGCAGCCCGGGGTTGTAATGGGCTTATGATGGGTGCCAAAGCCAGCCAGCCACCGTGGAAGCCAATGTGGTGCCCAGATGTACAACGCATTCCCACAAAAAGCCACACGATGAAGGCTTTAATAGAGAGAGTCTGCTATTTAAATCTCACTACAGCCCTTTTGGAAATAGCTGGTCCAATAAACTTTAATATGGAATATTATGACTGTGCAGAATCCGAGGCTCATCACATCGGTTCGGGTGTTTGTGACGTGCCCCATACCCAGCGAAGACTTTAAGGCTTTGCACAGTTTGCCCACGTTTTTTAGTGCATATGTTATGTTATGGCGACAGGCTACACCCAGATCTTTTCCAAAAGCTTGTTTTCTTTGTGCTCGAGCTGACTGGATCTGACCTTGCCAACGGAGTCTTTCAGCTCACATTCAATTAGAAATGCATAAGAATTGGCTCTAAACAATCACTGAGATTAGAGGTTAAATAGCAGACAAGTGCACTACGCCAAGCTCTAATTGTGTTTACTTGGAAAATCTTACAATAAAAGAACTGAAAATACATTTAAAACTAGGGTAACACTTTACGAGGCTCCATTTGTTAACAGGAACTAACAATGAAAACTCTTCTAAAGCATGTATTAATCTTAATTTCAACTTTTACTAACACATTATTAAAATCAGTAGTAGTATTTGTTATATTAATGGAACCGAATCTGATATGAACACACACATACATGCATGCATGCATATATATATATATATATATATATATAAGTATTATTTTATATATATGTGTGTGTGTGTGTGTATATACATATATATAAATATGTAGTATGTATATTATATATATATATATACATCATCATATATACACACATGCATACATATATCGCACACACATACTCATATCTCTCATATATCTCTATATATAGGGCAATTGTCTGATCAAAGCTATACATAATCTTTATACATTTCTAGATTTTAGTAGGCATATTTATTAGGCCCATATACATTTTATATGGTACTTGCTATTGCTATGGGAAATGCCCCCAAACATATGGTAATAATATGCTACTGTAGGGGTTGCTTAATCAAAAAAAAAAGAATAACTACAGCATGTATATTTCTCCTTAATATAAGCAGTGCCCCCTAAGCAGTTGTGACAGGAGATGCGCTCTGTAGCGGCAGCAATGCTTTTAGGCCTCACTCGCTGCATTCGCTCATCTTTGCCCAGGGCTAAGGATGGTCATTGCCTTTGGCTATGAAACCCTCAGCCCTTGGCAAAGCAACAGTCCACCCCTGTTCAGAGCAGACTGACTTCAGTCATCAACAAACCTAGCCCTGGTCTGGGTCAGGCTTCGCACAGATCGGCTACAAGCTGCATTTAACCGTCCTCATGTAGCTGCTGGCAGACGTATCTCGCTGTTGATTAAGAGCTTAAGCCCATCTCAGATTCGCTAACAATAAATTCCAAGTAATCTGAGTTCCTGAAATAGCTACTTACCCAAGGGTGCGTTTACAAAAAGAATTGTCAGTCAACTTTGGTCGCAGGTTCCGTCGATATCAGCATAGTTCAACGAGTTGGTCTTTTCCGAAACAACAGTTCCGACAAACATTCGCAAACGGCAACGCAAAGTTCTGGACCTGTGGTTAGAAGCAGAGTTTATTGCCTTTATGACATGTGGACTTAATAAATCCTTATCTTGAGCAAAATTAGCAAGCTGACATTCAGTACAATTTTATTTAGAATATATACAAAATGTCACTTACGTATTTATTTAAAGCGCCGTCTTTGAAGAGATTGAATCTGGAAATAAAGCAAAATAACTGAGAAAAATGTGAATTTGTCCTCAGATGCCACGTCCGTAATTTACAGCAAAAAAACATTAATGGAATTAATTCGAACTCAAAGGATTAATTAAAAGACGCTATTACTCCATCATGTGCATGAAATCACTAACCAACATGGTTGAACCAAGCGGCAACACTCTTGAAACCAACACGGAAGTGACTTAAACTGCACTTCATCCACTGGCCACTAGAGACCAGCTCCAAAAGACAGTCAATCCCATAGATCCCTATGTTAACAATGCCCAACTTTACAGCAGAAAAAAATATGTTTACAGTCTGGTACAAAAAGTGGTTTTGCCCTATAAAGTGTTTTTTTTTACAACTCATTTAAATTATAGTAAGCCTTAGAGGTTTGCATAATTAAGGGTGTGGCCGCTTGAGTCAAGTCAAATTTATTTATATAGCGCTTTTTACAATACAGATTGTTTCAAAGCAGCTTTACAGAAATAACAGGGAAATAATGCAAAAAAGTTTGTTTCCAGATGAAAATTGCATCACAATCCAGCTTAAGTAAATTCAGCGAGGATATATATATATATATAGCCGCTCTGGAGTAAACCGTGATGTCATCGTCCAGCTCAGATCAGTTCTTCTATAAAAGTGTCAAGTAAATAGCGACAAATTTGCATCAATACAGTTAAAAAAAAGATTTTAAAAAAAAGATCGCTCCCAGATGTAGATATACATTTTGCTTTGTTTCGCTCGGACATTGGACGGCGTGTACATACACGCGGAATCACTCGGACATTAATGGCGTAAACCTACACGCATACACACGGATAGCTCAAAATGCGTAAGACAACACGCCACTTGACTCGAAAGTGTCGTGTATGTTTACGCAAATGTCATGATGTGCTAGTTGATTTCAACAATGCACCATACTGCGTGAATTAGGCATATGTTGTAACACTAAATAGCAATTTAAGTACTCTATGTAAAGGTTGTACAATCTTCATCCTTCCATGTCTCCATTGCTGTGAAGGCAACCGTAACATCGACAATAACTATATAATTTTAATTATTAATCTAATTGTGTGAGAATAGTTAAGTCCAGACTACAAACGACACAGAGGAATGATATAGCTAGAATCAATAGTGTATGATTAAAAATATTGACAGCCAATCAGAATCCATCCTGCTTAAAAGAACTTGAGCATAGCCGTTTCTTCCCTATAGTGACGTACATACAAGTGACATGGCTTCTCGAACAAGAACAAATGTAGTGCGGGGCTTGATTTTGTTTGCGGAATCAATTGGGTGGTTTGTTTTCAGTGGATATCATGTGAGTGACAGGTTGCCCCGCCCTCATGCCAGTAAACAAGACATCATTAGTCTGAATATATACTTTTATGCTCATGAGATTATTGCACTTTACCGTATGCTTATCAAAATGACTATCAGTTGATATCTGTCATGTGCTTCACTATTTGAGAGTTGCCGCCCATGTCGAGGCTCTGAATCCCTCAGATCGGGCTGATGTGTGGTGGGTATTTTTTACCTGTCTGTTTCTCCACTGCTGGGGCTCCTTCAACTTTAACACGAGCTGCATGCGCTCTGGCCGGACTGGTGGGCATCATTAAACAGACAGCATTCATATTTTCTCTGCCAGTCATTCTCCATTCTCCGAGGGGAGTCCGCAGCGCCGAAACGCTTTCATCCGCAGAACACGGCACCACCTTGACTCGGGCATTCACAACATACAACACGCCAGAACAAGCTGCAGCCCCGGCAGGAAACACACACTCTTTTTTTCATGTTTTATGGGGTCTTTCCAAAGACATAACGATTTTTATATCCCCTTACACTATGGGCTGGTTCACACAGAACGCGTTTTTGCTGATAAAATCATGAGACGCAGGTCAGTGGAACAAAAAACACGAACTATCCATCACAGAAAACTTTCTACATTTATGATTATATTTAACTCCTTAACTGTCTATACGGGCAATCCGAACTTAAATTCACTATATTTCTATTAAATCCTAATCTAGTCATGACAAACTATATATCATTGGAAAGGTCTAAGACTCTTAAATAGATATTTTAGGTCTGTTTTTTTTTCTTACAAATTATGAATGAAGAGTAATATATGAATTTATGACAAGAGTGCACCTCAAAAATAAATAAATAAATAAATAAATAAATCAACGCCATTACAGGACTTTCTGATCTTTGTCACAAAAAGTCGACGCACACAATTTTAATATTTTAAACTTTGGTTTTTAGTGCTAAAAGTTAATAATAAAACATAATTAGTATTTGTCAAAAAAAGATACAATTATATTTTAAAAAGTAAGGTAAGAAGTCCTCTAAAGAGTATAATATATATATATATATGAAAATATTTTATATTATTATTATTATATCCCATATTTTAGTAGTTATCATAAATTAGGTATCATTTGAAAGCTTACGAACTCAGAATTTATCCTGTAAAACAGATTTGAAATTGGACGTTGCCTTACCATGAAACAGAATTTGTGTTATTAGGCCCCTCCCCTTTTGGAACATCATCTTTCATAATTTATTAAGAAAACCTTTTCTAATCTTGACAAAACACATATTGTCAGAAAGGTCTGAGTCTCAAGGTTCCATATTTAGTGACCGAAGAGATATTTGGATAGAAATTTAATAATTTGTTATGGCAAAATTCATACAATTAAATTCAATGGAATTCAATGGCACCCGGTGGCTATTTTTGGTATAACGCCTAAACAAAATCTCATGGGAACTTCAATTTTTGTGATATCAACTTCAAATTTGGAACACAACTTGGTTAGATGTATAGCTTTCATTTTATAGTAAAACATATTTTGTAAAATATTTATTTCATATTAAAAACAATCTATTAATTAAGTATATTTGATTTACTGTAAATTTTAACTTCCATAACTTTTACATACTTTACATTTTTGAAGTGCTTTCACTTTAGTAACAATCTGCTGATTGTTTTCTTTAAAACAAGACCAAACTTAGGTCTATATTCCAAAGCATTCTTGAATTACAACCATTTAAGTTTGTATAGTGCATTTTAATGTCAATTATCAAAAGGGGGGTGACAGGTAAAGGGTTAAAAAACACTAATAACAAACTTAATTTAGAATGATTTATAAGCTGTTTTCCTCATGAGGTCCAAAATATGACCCCACAAGGACAAGGCTTTCGTACATCGACACCTTTGTGGGGACGTTTTGTCCCCAGAATGTAGGGTTTACAAGGCACCAGTGCGGCACACACACACACACACACACACACACACACACACTGATGCCAACCACTAGCGCCGACATTCTGAGCACTTGCATTATGTCAATTATTGAAGGATGTTCTCATGATATATTTATCATGTGGTGATAAGCGGTAAACACTCTGGCCTATATGTGTAAAGCGAAGAGACTGATATTCCATTACAGCACATTAAATAAACATGCCGTGATCAATTATTGATCTTTGATGAAGTTCATTAATGTGGTCAGTGTAAAGCGTTTATATCTTAAGCATATATACGGATAGATGCAACCTGTCTGATCAGGTGTGTAACTGATACTTAGCCTTAATAGAATGATAAAGTGAATATGATGTCACTACATTTTCAATAAAATGGGAGGCATTAGCTTTATAAATACATATTATTTGATCAGATTGAAAACAGTTATTATACTGTTATATTTGAACACATTAAAATGTAATCAAATTGTCCTTGTGTTTTGTAATCTCAAATTAAACAGTTCATTTTCTGAATGCATCCCAATGGAGTCTATAAATAAACGTATCAACACAAAATTTAAAGATAGACGCGTTTAAAAATGAACTTTAAATATCAAACTAGGCGTCCATTTCATATAATGACCAGTTTATGAGACCACGATTCATTAACACGAGCGCCGTGTGACTCAACGGAGGCTAAGTATCAGTTAGCATGGCCTCAAGGCTGAGGCCAGCGTTTGCTAATCGCCTCTTGCCCCATTGTGTCCAAGTGGACTTGAGTGTAATACATTATGAAAATGAGAACGAGCATGGCTACGTGTTCCTGAGGTCATTATGTGACCGTTTAGCTCTATTTAGGACTCTTCTGGCCGACCCTCAGGCCCTTGTCTTCTCCAGGCTAGCCGCTAATTAGCATGAGTAACCTCCTGTGCTTGAGCAACAAAATGGCTCTCGCCACCGTAATCGCATTCATTTGATGGCTGAAGAGCCGTGGTGAGATGAAATTAGAGCGATTAATTAGGGGTTGACGCGCCGCCAAAGGTTTTCAATTTTGCGTTGTCACATCAATAACGGATATCTCCTTCTTGACCACACAGGAATGGCCTAAAGGAGACGGACGCATGGGGAATTACCAACAATTATGACCAATTAGTCATTCCCATCTCCAGACAGGACAATGGGAGCCAAACGGGAGCGTTTAAGTGGAGAGTCTCCGCATCTTTCTGACAAATTTCACTTGAGACGAAAATCCCCACTATCGGTTTATATTAATAACACTACATGTATCGTAAGAGGATCCGTACCCTAGTGAAAAAGAAGTGCGCAGATCTTTAAAATGTATATTTTAAAAACTGTATCTGCAGATATAAATGAAATAAAAGGTTGTTTAAGTCTATTAAAAAGTTCACTTTCATGGATATGATTCATCACACATTGTAATAATGCCAAAAGTTTTACTTTAAAGTACATTATAAAACACTATAACATACTAGACAAAACAAAATTATATGCTTTCACTTTCTGCAATCTCTCCTGAGACTCTATGTAATGTCTGAAACTTTGTATTTTTAGCACTTCTACACTGTTTGTTTGCCTCTTCGCAATGAATCAATTGCAGTATTCCTAAATTGTAAGTCGCCTTCAAAATGAATGAATGTAAAGCTACTTTATTTTCATTTAAACTGCAGTGTTATTAGATATTTCACTACAAGCTAATATATTTTTAGTATTAAATTGCAACTTCATCATTAAAAATGTGGAATCACAAATATATTTAAATGCATGACATTCAAGTTTCACTAGAAATGACATTTACATGAGAAATGAGTTTACCATAAATGTACCCTAAGTACATTCAGCTTTAGCAATATTTCACTGGACACTAGTGTGTAAATAAGACACTAGAAGTAATTATGAAATTACATATAAATATGTACTAAAGCATTCTAATGTCCAGCTATATTTGATTTAATATACGCTAAATTTAAACTATAATTTGATTGCAAATGACATGCAATTAAGAGTCCAAACATTACATTCAGCTCACACTTGTGTATTCTTTTAAAGTATATTATTTCTGTAATAACCAATAAATAAAAAAAAGGTTAAATCTCAAAAATTTTTTAAATGTAGTGCAAATATTCTCAAGTGACAATCTAAAAGACAAGCTAAAAACAAGTTTAACGATTTGACTGTGGTTTACATATTCTTAGGGATAGTTGAGTTTTCAAAAATGAAAATTCTCTCATCAACGAGAGATGGTACGAATTTCCATCTTCCGCTGAACAAAAAAGGAAATATTTTGAAAAATGTTGTTTTTATAAATATGGAACCATTGACTTCCATATTATCTTCGTTTCCATACTAATGAGGCCCATCCACCGTCTATATTCTTCAAACAGACTGATCTCATGAAATGGCGTATGTATGACACGCCAATTCGTATTTCCATTTTTGGCGTGCTATCAACACGCATAATCGCTTTTCAGCATGTTTATCAACGCTGTTGACTTAACGTTACATTACTGTATATATGACCTACCCCAACCCCGTCCCTAAACCTACCCGTCACTGGGGTTAATAGCATTCATGAGTCTTTCCCTACCATCCTAGGAAAAAAAAAAAAAAAAAAAATAAATAAAATAAATAAAATAAAAAAATCGCTCCCCAGATGTAGATCTACATTTTGCTTTGTTTCGCTTTAACATTTAACGGCGTGTATACATGAGGAATCACTCGGACATTTAATGCCGTAGACAACACGCGGATAGCTCAAAATGCGTATAGATAACACGCCACTTGACTTGAAATTGACGTTTACGCAAAAGTCATGATATCATTCAAAATACCTTCTTTTGTGTTGTGAAACTCATACAGGTTTGGAACAACTTTCTCAAATTTTCGTTTTTGGGTGAACTATCCCTTTAAGAATATGTGCAGTGCCGTCGAATCAAACTGTTTTTTAATGTATTTTCATTTTTGGGTGAACTATCACTTTCACAGTACATCACAGCATTCAATAAACAGGTTAGAAGTATTTAAAAAAACTGAGGCGCTCTTTTAACCTGTTAGCGGGTCATCGTCATCAGTGGCCTGAGGTGAACCGGTGCAGTCGGTGAGATGATGGTGCTCTGGTTATCTCCAGCTGTCAGGAGAAAGGTGTCTCTCCTCCAGCATCTGACAGGTCTGTCTGCAACCAGAGGAAAAAAACAGTCAGACTGACACGCTGTTTATTCACAAATGACACTGTCGGCAACCGGTCGGTGTCGCCGCTGTTTTTTTCACACTCCCCCCTCGAACGAGCCTGTGATGTATTCTTTGTAGGTGCTTTAGGAAGGGGAAGAATAATTGAAGGCTGACGGCGGCAGACACCGACACGTGGAGGAGTTGTCTGTCTCTCTACACGGGAATGGCGGGATGATAGTTAGAGGAGAACGCGGTTTTTTTTTTTAAAAAATGGCTGATTATTGTCGGCGTGACAGGTCCGCGGAGCAGAAAACACACGCGCATGAAGACACACCGCTCATTTGTATGTGCTTCCCGCCCAAAGTCCCCGCGCATTACGCGAGGAGCAAAGCCATAAATAAAACAAATCGAAGAGCGCTGCACTTCCGCTGGCACATGATTGGATGAAGCCTGAAAGGGAAACACAAAGGTTACCACAACTCACTCGGCCATTTGTCTTGTTTGTTGGATCTGCACGACTTGATTCGGCAAATGAGCGCTGAGGAATCCGGTGACATCAGCACTTAATCAAGATGCGCCTCGCCATTATAAATCAGTTGAACTACTGACACCTGAACTTTATTCCACGCACGCTTTTAAAGGCCACGCGCCGCTGCCTCTGCTATTAGGCTGGTGCTGATCCATGGAGCTGCATCGAGGTCAGGACCGGCCGATGGAGAACCACAGCATACATCACCTGGGTAACGGCGAAAGCAGAACAATAATAAGAAGAACCATGAAAAAAAGAAAAGAAATGCACTTCATGTTTCTGAGTGGTTTATGGTTTCAGGACAAGAGCTCTAATTGAGCAGCGTGCTTGAGTCACGTTGCTGAAATTTCAACATTTGTAGGCTACAATTACTTTTGCATCACCCATATCAGTTTCCCCCTCTGCTGTCCAAATAGTTCCCGCAACCCTGATACAGAGATAAATATGGAAATTAAAAAAAAACATGACAAGATATTTATATTCTCTACAATACATTTACAGACTGATGAAGTAGCGTATGTATGACACGGCAGTTCGTAGTTTCCATTTTTGGCGTGCTATCAACACGCATAATCGCTTTTCAGCATGTTTATGAACGCCGTTGACTTAAGGCTGCATTACTGTATATATAAATAAATGACCTACCCCAACCCCGTCCCTAAACCTACCCGTCACTGGGGTTAATAACGTTTATTAATAACCTAGGAAAAAAAAGATCGCTCCCCAGATGTAGATCTACAGTTTGCTTCATTTCGCTCAGACATTTAATGGCGTGTACATACACGTGGAATCAAGAAACCAGTGTGTGTTTTCAATCTTCTAGTGAGTCTGTGAATTGTAAAGCCTCAGTTTTCTGTTCTCTGCTGACAGGAGTGGCATCTGATTGGCTGATTAGATATGTTAATGAGCAGTTGAACAGGTGACCTAATGAAGTATCTTCTCACAGTTCATTAACACCTGAGCAGGTAAAAACCAGGTTTCGAACGGCGTCTTGTGACGTCCCTAGTAAGAACATGCAGAAGGGCGAATGACATGAGAGATGCAACAAAGAGCAAGAGTTTGAGTGAATAACAGCAGTCTGCTTTTGTTCCACTCATAACTATTGTATGACTTCAGAAGAATTGGAATATAGCAGGAGTTGTATAGGATACGTTTGGCACTTGACAGCAAGCGATGCTTTTATTGTATAGAAAAACCATGCATGAAACAGTCTGCTAAACTTTGTGTTTAGAAGTTAGGAATAAAACAATGGTGAGCAAATTATGACTTTTCTTCTTTGCATGAGTTTTTTTGAGGTACAAATTATTAGTTTAGTCTTTTATCACTTAATAATTGCATGTTTCATACAGGTTTTCCAAACACTCATCCATCCCCAATTGGTCGAATAACAGGTCCTGCCCCAAAAACGGATTGATTTTGCATATTAAATTGCAATATGAGAAAGTATTTTAACATAAAATATTTAGTTATTAGAATGATTTCTGAAGGATCATGTGACACTGAACACTGGAGTAATGATGCTTTACAGGAATTAATTACATTTTATAATATTCAAACAGAAAACGTTTTAAATTCTAAGAATATTTCATAATATTACTGTATTTTTAATCAAAAGAAATGCATTTAAACCCACAACTTTTGAACGATAGCATATATAAATATAAATAAATAACTGGTTTATAAAGGTTTAAATCAAAGCAAACTCTAATAAATACATGCATATATACACACATTTCATAGAAACATAGAAATTTAGGCTTTGCTTTCAAAATAACTTATTTTACTTCTAAACTAATACTAAGTTCCCCAAATCATCTTTAATGGAATAAAGAAAAAGGCCAAGAATGTTCTTTATGGATTAGTGTTTGGCAGACGAACCTCTCTACGAGTGTGTGTTTGAGTCGGTGAGCGTCTCAGATTCACATGAGTCATCACATGCAGCCTCTTTGTACATCAATGACATCTTTATTCTTTTCTCCTGGCGCTCTGTGGCAGCGAGTGCAGTTGCTTTGTGAAGAAACATCTCTTGCTCCTCTTACCATTGTGTGTGGCTGACAATGGCACAGGACCTCCCAGATCCGCAGCTGCAGCCTGAACACACACACACACACACACGTTTTCATCCTGAGTTTCGCTCGCTCACACACACACTCGGCCTGTGCAGTGAAGCTCTATGAGCCTGTGCTTGGGAAAAACTCACCCAACGATTCAGCTGTCACTCATCCGTGAGCCGAGAGCGGCCGGGCCGGGCCATACTTCCAGAAAGGGTGTTCAGTCCTCGCCCCGTTCAATGAGGAGCACCATTGTTCTCTGAACCCTCTTCACTGGGCCACTCTTGGGGTCTCTGGAAACCAGGCCATAGCAAACAAACAATACGCTCCTCGCCGCCTGAATGGACGACGACTCGCATGTTTATTGAGGCCAGACTTTCTTTCTTTCTAACTCCTTTCCCTCATGAATTTAGCATCAGAAATGTAGCAGAAAATACAATGAGGAGGATTTCTGCGTCCATTCAGCTCCTTCGAAGACGTCCAGGTGTATCCTTTCGCCATGTCTGTTTGTAAACAGAAGCGTGACTTCGAGGCTTCCTTTCTGCAATGAAATCCCAAAAGGCTTTGAGGATTTGTGTTTGGGTATGTGGCCACTTCAGCGCCACTAAACACTTCCAACCCAATGCAATAATTAGTAGTGTTTGCTAAGCCAAGCTCATACTTAACTGTTAACTGGATCGCCCTGCAGCATTTGAATGATTCCTCCAATCACGTGTTGTTGAGGAGAGTGTGCTGGTATTTTGCTAAGTGATCTGCTGGACCATAAAACAGGTACAACTGAATGATTCAGTCAAATGATTCGTTCGTTTAAGGGTCTTATAGGAGCCTTCGAGTCATGACTCGAAAAAAGATTTGTTCATTTTGATGAACGAGTTTGAACAGGAGTCACGAACGCGCATCACAGAACAGAGCAAGGTGAGCATTTGAGCTTATAAAACTTAAACTTTTTTATTTATATTTTAAATGAGCGATCGTTTCGCTAGATAAGACCCTTATTCATCATCTGGTGTCGTTTAAAGCCCTTTGAAGCTGCACTGAAACTGTCATTTGGACCTTGAACCGTTTGGATCCCATTGAAGTCCATTATATGGAGAAAATCCTGGAATGTTTTCATCAAAAACCTTAATTTCTTTTCGACTGAAGAAAGAAAGACATGGACATCTTGGATGAAATGGGGGTGAGTAAATTATCAGCAAAAGTTTTTTTTTTAAAGTTAACTGTAATTTAATCATCTATGGAACGGGCAGGACTCGAAAAACTCCAGCCAATCATTTCAAAGACCACCTAGAATCATTGGACAGAAAATGCGCCAATCAAATCGTATCATACCTCCCTACCCCTCATGTGTGTCCAATACTCAAAAGCTTGTGACCCAGTCACAGTAAGTGCAAGTCGCCCGAGAGAGAGAGAGAACAACTGAATTTTGCAGATGCATGACTGCATGTCCATGTTCTTTGAATGGGTGGAGTCAGGGCTAGCGTTTGAGGAAAGAAGGTAGGACCTTTTGAGTTGTGCATTTTGTAAATCTGCCGGCCGTTTTGCAAATCCCATACCTAACCTTTAACTTTTATATAAAAACAAGACGTTTGCAAATATCATTCAGGAAAACATCAGTCTTGCTCATAGTTGCTTAACTAGCTATCCTTTATGTATATTAAATAAGGCGGGAGGCAAAGGCTCCGGTAAAAGGCTCTTGTAAAAGTTATAAAGTTATTAGTTTTTTAATATATATATATATAATGTATGTACATATGCCGCTCTGGAGAAAACAGTGATGTCATAATTCATTCATTTCTTATATGGTGTCAATAAAATTGTTGAATATGAAGTGTTCAAAACACAAGATTTAATATCTTTGGTCAGTTTGCTTCTCAAGTTAATGTACTGGTATCTTGATTTCAAGAAAGTTGAGATATTTGTAGTGGAAAACAAGACAAAATTGCAATATATATATATATATATATTTTATATATATATATATATATATATATATATATATATATATATATATATATAAAATTTCAATGTATTCATTCAAATTAAAAATAAAATTGTAAAATAAATTACAATTATGTCCTTTCAAACGTGTATGAATTTCTTTGTAAGAATGTAAGAATGTTGGTAACCAAACAGATTTGGTTCTGATTAAAAAAAATACATTGGAAGTCCATGGGAGCCAAAACTGTTGAGTAACTAAACACCAAAGACTTGAGGGTGAGTAAATATTGTTTTTTGGGTGAAAGTAAAAAAAAAAAAGAGATATAGATGATCCAGTAATTATAACATCAAGCTATTGACTGAACAAATCTACCTGCAGACCAGCGATTATATTATCCACGCAAAGCTGAAGATCTCCAAAACAACTTCCAGTTGCACCGATATGAATTATGAAAGCATTTACGGGCGACGCGCACACGGCCATGTTTATTCCGTGTTTCTCGCTGACAGGAAGGAAAACGAGAGCCATTCTGAGCGGCTTAGAAGCACAAATGTTTTATTACGCCGTCCTGGCAGCGCGGGTTCTTTCGAGGGCCGTAAATGGTTCCCCACGGGCCGGAGCGCTCTAGCAAACCACTGCATTCTTAATTTCTGATACATAATTCTTTTGGAAAAGCGTTTGAGCCTGTTTTCTGGAGAGGCACTGTTCTAATAGTGATAAATTATTCTCATAAAGGAGAGCTTTCCTTTTTTCCACCTTGAAATACAGCTGAAGGCGAACGCTGCTGCGGTGAGCGGCCCTGAGAGACGTAATGGGACATAATGATCTCAGAAGACACACACATCGGCCTGAGATCTGCCTTCACGCTTTTCTTCACTGGCTATTATTATATATTGCAAAGTTTAGCAGTGACATCCATCCTGTCTGCATAGACTTCATGTCTGAGTTCATCAGAGAGAAACACTGGGAGCTAAAGATCCCAGTTCTGGTTTTCTGCTCAAATCAGCCCTTTCTGGGGTTCTCCTGTCTCCAGTCAATACTTCTAGGCTGACTTGCATGAGTAAATTACTCTAAACGTGGCATGTTCATTTAAAGGGATAGTTCACTTTGAAATTAATTTGTTAATTTGGTGTCTTTGTTTCCACAGTAATTTCAATTTTGATATTTTTAGGTCAAACCGTTCTCGTCTGTCAGTCATATAATGCAGGTCTATGGTCACCACCTCAAAGAGCATGCACAGAGAAGTCCAAATTAAACATGATTTAATGACTCGTAAATGTAAGTACACATTGATGGCCTAAGACACGAAACGAGCGGTTTGTGTGAGAAAACGAACAGTATTTATATCAGTTTTACCTCTTGTAACCACAGCCACGTCCAAGTGATCTGAGGGCGCGGGCGCTTCGGTCTGCGCAAGCGTCTGTGATTAGACGAGGTAAAAACGATATAAATACTGTTCGTTTTCTCACACAAACCGCTCGTTTTGTGTCTTAGGCCATCAATGTGTACTTACATTTACGAGTCATTAAATCATGTTTAATTTGGACTTCTCTGTGCATGCTCTTTGAGGTGGTGACCATAGACCTCCATTATATGACTGACAGACAAGAACGGTTTGACCTAAAAATGTCAAAACTGAAAATACTGTGGAAACAAAGACAACTACATCTTGGATGCCCTTGAGGTAAGATAAAACATATCAACAATTAATTTTTAAAGTGAACTATCCCTTTAACACGGCAAATTTGCTACTATATGAAATTAGAAGAACCTATATCTGTGTTAGTTTTAAGGATGCACCAATTCCAAATTGCATTCCTGATACTGATTACGTACAACAATATTAATACATTTTCAACAATTTCCAATACAAATTATCGTGCAACTCATATTACATTCTAAAAAATGCAGGGTTGTTTTAACCCAATTTTGGGTCAAATATGGACAAACCCAGCCATTGGGTTACATTTTTCCTGACATTTTTAAACCAATGTTTGAGTTTGTCCACATTTTACCCAAAATTGGGTTAAAACACCACAGCATTTTTTAGTGTGTAGTATACTTCACGGCATGGTAAGACTATAACGGACATCACATTTATTATTCACACTGATGACATCAGTAGTGCAAAATGTATTCAATTACAATTATACAATATATTGGAATTGCAAATATCAAATTAAATGTGCATAGTCCAAACACTAATAATCTGTCATCAAACCCACCATAATATCTGTCAGCATCACAGACTCAAAGATGTTTTGATTCACACTCAGTAACAAGTTTAACACAGTGGCCAGATCACAACTGAAACAGCGAGACCGATATTCTATTGCCAATTACTGATTAGAGGAAACACTAAACGCATGGCAATTAGGACGCTACACAGACTGATTATATTGGACAAATTGGATTTGTAGTTTGGTAACAATTCCATGCTCATTCAGTGTGAAATTAATGTTGATTACCATCGGAAGGCCTTGAGAGCATCGACAGCTGACGTCTCTGCACAGACTAATGAAATAAAGGGGAATTTCTCATTGTTTGTGTACATAAGTCAGAAAGATTCATACTTTTAATCAAATATGCATTAAATTGATCAGTAAAAGCATTTAAAATGTTATTCTATTTCAAATAAATGGCTCTTTTGAACTTTATATTCAAAGAATCCTAAAAAAATGTATCATGTAAAATATGAAGCATGACTATATTTTCAACATTGACAATAATCAGAAATAGTGATTTCGAAGGATCATGTGACACTGAAGACTGGAGTAATGACGCTGATAATTATTCACAGGAATAAATTATGTTTTACAATATATTCCAATCGAAAATGTTTTTTTTTTCCGAATGTCCAACCTTCTGACATCATGAATACATTAACACACAACGTCTCCATTTGCAAGTCAATGACATCAAACGGTCAGAAAATGGAGGGAAATTATTATTTAAATATGATTGTTTTGGGTGCAAAAAGCTAGTGGGAATAATAAATACGTGTATGATATTGAACAAGGACATAATGTGACATACAAATGTTCTCAATTTACCCAATCTGATGAAGAGACGAGTAAACCGGTCTGGTTTGTTACTTGGGAGAAAGCGCTTCTGCCTCACTGTTCACCAGCACGGCCCTTTTCGTCCTTCGAGACGAGCGTTTCTCAGGGGAAAACAAGAGATTTGAAGAAAGAGAGAAAGAGAGACCTGTCCCCCTGAGAGACTCTGGGGTCTTTGTGATGATCAAAGCCAGGCTCTGTGGTCCTGTGACGGAGCTCCTCTGGGGAAACTCAAGTGATGTTTGGAGGTAAATGGCTACTGGCTCCGTGATGAAAGAGGACAAGTGTGGAAATGGAAATGAAGACGGAGGCATCTGAACATTCACACCCGCCATCCCCGGCCATGACCTGCGGAGGAGATGCAAAAACAAAAGCATGAAAACATGAGGACTGAACGACAGACTTGCGCTATACTGATGGTTTCAATCATAGTATATGTAGATTCAACATTTGGCGCTTCCACCATCTTGGAACAGTCAGCGTGTCGTTACTCATAATGATGCAACACTGCACAGCTCCTGGTCGTGAATCCGCCTATAGATTTAAATTCCCGAAGAAATGGGACAACCTTTCACAGGTGAGAATATGCTGGTTTGTGTTTTTATACACTCTAAAAAATGCTGGGTTGTTTTAAACCAATTTTGGGTAAAAAATGGACAAACCCAGCCATTGGGTTAAAAATGTAATTTAAAAATGTGACCCAATGGCTGGGTTTGTCCATATTTTACCCAAAAATTGGGTTAAAACAACCCAGCATTTTTTAGAGTGTATGGATATGTAACTTAATAATAAAAGTTTTCAAACTATAGTAACTTTTTAATGTTGTGTTAGCTGACGCCTTTATCTTGTTGTATTGTTTTAGTTCTGCAAAATCATCTGATGAAGTTTCAGATATTTCAGAAGTATTTCAGATATATATATATATATATATATATATATATATATATATATATATATATATACATACATATACATATATATATATATACATACATATACATATACATATATAGACGCTCAGACAATTTGCTCTTGTATTCACAGACCGGTGTTTTGACCTTTCCAATATGGCGGATAATAATAGCGGTCCATTGAAACAGCTAATGAGACATCTATGCATGTATAGATTCAACATTCATGGGGTTCAACCATATTTGGCTACTAAAAGTCAAAGCTCAAATTGTGTTTGATCAGTAGTGTACTATGAAACATGAGGTATGTCCAACAAATAATTTCAAACTAGATTTTCTCCATTGCTCAGGTGACCATTTAGTAGCTATAGAAGAGCTGTAATTGTTATTGTTAATTAAAACGATTAAAAGTTAGTTCTATTCATTACAATAAAGCTAAAATAAAATTTAAATATTATATAACTAAAATAAAAAAAGTTGAAGAACAAAAAAGACAAAAAACAAAACAAAAAATAATACAACTAAAAAAGCACTAGATTAAAATTCCTAAAACTTAATTAAAATGAAAACTGAAAATATTTAAATAAAAGCTAATTCAAAATATTAATAAATACTCTAATATTACATACATAATAATAAAAAAAAAAAACACTGCTCTGGAATTTTACCTGTTTCGTCTGTGATGTTTCTCCTAAAAGTCCTGTGGAGAAATAAAAACATCCACAAATGAGTCTATGAAATCAATGTGGATTTGTGTTAAAGGTGCACTGTGTGATTTTTAGCTGCACCTAGTGATGATGTTGCAAATTGCAACCATTAGAAGTTAGGATGGCCAACGGGAGATGTCGTCGTCTGAGACAGCAGAGTCAATGAGGTTTCTTTACAGCGATAAATTAAGAAATTAGGTTTACTTAATTATTCAGTAAAACGATATGTTATAGCGAATATTATTGTTACTTAATCATCGTGTCAGTGTTTTATTCGCTGACTTTAGCCAGCTCCTTTGCATGAACAACAGTGACTGAAACGCGTTTGTCCGTTTAGGGCTCCTGTAGAAACATGTGGCGAATTTCAATGTAAGGGGACCCGCGGTGTATGTACAGTAGATAGAAATGGTCATAAAAACATAAGTTCATTATGTAAGGTTTTTATACACCACTAAAAACAGTGTATATGATATTGCATTTCTGTCAACAGATCCTCCTAAATATTACACAATGCACCTTTAACCCATTAAAACCGGATCACACATCTGTGTGTGTTTACCTTTAAGACCGGATCGCGCATCTGAGCATGGTCACCATTAAGGTGACCTTAGGAAAGAAAGTAGGAAACTTAAAGAAATGTCTCTGTTTGTTTTGAACTATTGAGATATTAAAGAGATTCATGAAGGCTGATGTCAGATAATTGCTCCCGGCTCCGCTCACATCTCTTCTGCTGTGAGATATTTGTATAAAAATGCATCCCAATCTGCCGCGTGTGTGTGTGATGTTCATCCGTCTCAAGAGGAACGGCGCGGTTGTGTTGATTTGAATGAAACATGTAGAGTCTTTGTAGCAATTCCCATCATGCTCTTGTGTTACCGTTTCATGTCTGCATGTTACAGTGGTGTTATACGTAGATCGGTTTTTAATGTCTTCAGACCCAAGAGAGACGGAGGATTCTGGGACCTGTGAAGGAGATTAAACTGAAAGAAATACACCTGCAATACTACAATCAACAGTAGGGCTGACTGGGCGAACACTACCATGGTGATATTGTAATGCTTTGGACATGTAACATGATTTACCAACAGTATTCCTTGAAGCACTGCAGTATTCCTCTCAACACACCAAACCTGGAAGCAGAAGTGCAAGTCGGTTACTGACGACCCCACACCTGTGAGGTCGATGGATTATCTTGGCAAAGGAGAAGTGCTCATTAACACAGATTTAGACTGATTTGTGAACAGTATTTGAGAAAAATAGGCCTTTTGTGAACAAAAGTCTTAGATCTTTGAGTTCTTTGGGGGCAAAAACATTGGGGGCAAAAGTGTTGCGCTTATAATTTTGTTCAGTCTATATAAATATTATAAATATAATCAGTGTTTCTGTTAGGCTCTTATGAAAGATGAAAAGCAGGTCTAGATCACATTAGCACAAGCAGACATTCATAATGAGTTTAATATCTGATGTTCATATCTTCACAGGCTTATTAATACATGAAAGAAAAGCACTGAAGTCCATAAATCTGACATCAATTTTTAAAGGGATGTACATGGCTTTCCTTTAATCCTCTGCTAACATGATGACCTTACAGTCAGAAGCCGCCGCTAAGGGTCATTTAAATGCACCGATATACACAGGATCGCTGTGTCTGTTAACAGAAACGTACAGCATGGTTCCTATGTTGGCTGCGTTTACTGCAATACTCGATTCTGCATGTGTGGAAAATGCTGGACAAAGAATTTGAGATCTCACAAATCTCAAGGCTCTGGATGTCTTTGAGTAGCAGTTACTCCATAACTTAGTGAAATGCAACAATATGCCAAAAAGACCTTCAGAAACAGTTCAGACAATAGTCAGACAATAGGAAATACACAGTGAAAAATGTGCCATATTTAGAGCTCAGTTGGCGACGAGAGAAAAAAGACCAATAAACAACTCACTGATAAAGAATCTAATCAAGCCTAATATTGTGGTAATGCATCAGTGGCATTCTGTCAATCAGCTTGGACACTTGAGTGCAACATAATGCTTGAAACAATGAAGTGCGAGATGAGCACAGATGCAAAGCACAGATGAAGATGTGCAACATGCACAAATGAAAGAAACATGCATTTAAAGAAACATGCATTAATGCAAACATAGCATGAAAGATTTTAAAGTACTTACAAGTGCGTTCATGAAATCTCTGAAGAACGTGCACATGCGGTTCTGTCACATCCAGTTAGAATGGAGGTGATTTCATGACGAAAATCTGCAGAATGGATTGAAACATGAGAAACTGAGAGACCTTCACTAAACTATTGGCATCTGAAAGCAGAATCAAATTAGCCAAAACATTTAGGGATTTGAATCAGCAAAAATCTTTCAACACTAATGTGGTCACAAAAATCTTCTTAAAGGCACACTATGCAGGAATTCCGTTTTTGTCAAACAGCGCCCCCTAGAGTCACTGTGGAGTATTTGTATTTAACGTTACTGTCGTAAATACCACTCGCGCAGAGCGTCTCTGCCATAGACTGATCTCTCCACTCACAGCCTGATACCCAGTTGACGCTGTTATATTAACGTTCACATCTTGTATAGTGTGCATTTTTTGCATTAAATAAGAGATCTAGCGCTAAAACTTGTTTTTGAACTCAAGCTGAGCGATCAAGTCTGCTGTTGTCATGGATGCAGTGTTCAGTCTTCACTCTGACCTGACGCGCTCTTCAATCTATCGCCGACGTTTATACCATGGTCTGGGTGAATACTCGATTCTGATTGGCTGCAGGGTGTCCGTTAAAAAGTGATAGAGGACACCTAGTAAAGTAGTTCTGGTGAAACTGCCTGTTTACCATTCGAAATTAATAAATAAATGCGCTGCCAACAACAGCTGTGAGTAACCATAGCAACAGGCAGTCAAAGTATCCGTTGACAATTTGCTCTATCAAAACAAACATCTAACGTTAGTTATGTAGTATTCTTACATTCTGCTAAGAACCAATCATATGCCATAGACATAATATCCTGTGTTCTTATTGGCCATGTCACATGTCAGTAATATGATACAGCTCTGGAAAGTTCAGAGTTCAGTATGCATCAGCAAGATAAGTTAATAAAATTAAATTAAATTAAATTAAATGAGTTAATAAATCCTCATGATAAAACGAATTCAGAAAAAAAAAATGCATTTTTGAACCTGAAGGGTTCTACAAGCTGAGAGGACTATAAATATCTCAAGTTGCTAAATAAATCGTCAGGCAAGTTATTATTTAAAAAAAAACAAAAAAAAAAACACACTGGACACCTGATCGGGAATTAACCCTTACTTAACGCCTCGTGACTAAACAAAGGGCGCCAATGTGAGTGTGCACACGTGCGTGATGCGAAAAAAAACGCCTTGTGTTACGCGTGCTGTTATTTGTCCCGGTGTGTACGGGCCTTAACGTTACTACGTCTGAAATGCGCGCAAGTGTCTTCATGCTTCATATGTTGTTGTTGCCGTAAAGCATGTTGTGATTCTCGCGAGATTTGTCGTGGGCGCTCCTCTCAAACTTGCATTGCTGTTTTTTCCAGCGGCGTCCCCAAGCTTTACTACCAGGATGATTCGCCCTACTATGAGTTTGTTTATTGCGGAAATGACTTTGAAGCTGTTATATATGGTACAATTCTTGCATAGTGCGCCTTTAAGAAAGGAGTCAAGACATTTCTTAAGATAAAATAAAAAAAAAGTATTCTATTAGTTTTTAATTGTTGCATATAAATTGTGTATTAACAGTGTTTATCCATGATGTTGCTTGCTTGCCTAGGCTTAAACTGTAAGTACATTAATGCAATTAGTGCATAAATGCATTAAAATAATGTTTGAAAATTTTCCATTTGAAATTTTCTTCAAAAATGACCATTTTTATCAAGCTTGTATGTTTAAGTTCAGTAATTTCACTTAAATGGCAATGAAGATTACCTATTAATTGTCAATTAAGTGAAATTACTGAACTTAAATATACAAGCTTGATAAAAATGGTCATTTTACAAGAAAATTTCAAATGGCATTTAGAGGCTTTTGCATCTGAACTCTTCATATATATATATATATATATATATATATATATATATATATATATATATATATTCTTTTTGAATTAACGTTCCTGCATTATTATGAGTTTTCTTTGGGATTATACACACTGCCAGATTGTTTAAACTTGATCCTCAAATACAGTGAACATGGAAGTCGCACTAACACTGTGTTATTCACATTAGTGATTCAGCCCAAAGAGGCAGAATTCATCTACGCTTCCCCTCAGACTCGCCTGAAACTGGGCCAAGTCAAGGTTACCCGCTGAAGCCGGGGAAACTCAAGCCGTGTTGCCCGAGAGCCTATGGGTATAAGTAGAGCCATAGGCAGCGAGGTTTTGATCTGGTGAGATATATTCTAGATGCATTAACACAGAGCCGTTGAGAGAGGGGCTTACGACGAGATCTTTAACTGCGAGCTGACAGATGTGCTATATCCTTCTCCATATACGCAACACACGGCTGCTCTTGCCAAGTGTAGCTGTAGGTCAGGCCTCTCTCCGTCTCTTTCTGCACTCCTCTCCGTCCTTTCTTCCGACTGTTTGGGTTACAATACGTGTGAAGCTCAAGCTGAGCATGAAAGTCATGTTGTGCGAGATGGAAGGTGGCCTCGGGCTTTGGCACCGCGGCTCTAGAACTGCCAAAACCTCCACACCCTCAGTGGGACGATCACAGCACCGACCCGGACGCATGACGGCCCTCTCCTCGCTCTCCAGCTCCAGAACCCTTTGCTGAAAAAATGCTAATGCGGTGAAAAAGTCATCAGGGTAACCTATTTGATAGGAACTGCTTTTGATTTCTTCTTTTCTGCACCAATTGAGCAGCTCATATTCGATATTTGAGCTCTTAGACCTTTGCATTCATTTAGCATTGAACTGAGTTTTTGTAAAATGTGTTTCCCAGCACTGCACTAAACTAATGGTATCTGAAATGTTTAATAAAAAGAAAATCTTTCTACAGGCTCAGACGTTGCGCGTCTGATGTGGAACGCTTGTGTAGTTATCTGTTCCTAGTGTGAACGGGCGTTAACAACATGCTTTACCTTAAAGGTGCATTGCACAAGATTTCATGTTAAAAAAAACCCTGTTTTTCTAAGCATAAACAATTGCCTGATGGCCTGAATGATCCCTTCTCTGATCACTGCGATTGCCTCTATAATCCTGTACAGTGAAATAAATAAGAGGGATTCAGGACGGACTTTGAGACTGGGCGTGACGTCATGCCCATGACTGTAACAAAAGATTTGTGCAGCTGATGCTCCTTTGGTTATGAACAGCTTGTGCAAGCAGTGTGTGATCCACGAGCACGCACACCTCTGGTTGCAGTTTCACTTGTCGCCAGAGGGGGCATAGTTCTGCAAAAACTCAGAGACTTGCACAATGCACCTTTAATGATTGCTCAGACAGAATGTGTAAAAACAGAAGTGCAACATAATGGAGGGCTTTTACTTGATACAGTGTCTAAAACCACCGTGTAAAAACATAAAAAACAAAATGTGTAAAAACACCTGGTCAGAGCCTGACTCCACCCACTGGCAATATTTGAAAATGCTGAAAAAGTGGGCTGACCCCAGCGGAGTTATGAAATATATGCTAAAACACTCTATCCTGATCGTTTTAGATACTCACAATTCCAATTCCTGACTCTCTACAGTGGTTTTGACACTGCCAAGGGCGTAGCTCGCGTGGTAAGCTGAAACCTGCGTACGTCACGAAGTGCGGAACATCCAATAGGAAAATTCAACTGCAGTAGCCCCCTATATAGTAGAAACAGAACACTTTATAAACAAATTTCAAAAAAGTTACTCGACTCAATGACTAGTATTAATAAAGATCCATTCTTACAGATCATTAACTAAAAAAAGTTGGTTAAGTGTTTAGTTACTCTTTAATGCAAACGTATGAAAGAGTTTAACATTCTTACAAGTACGTACTTGAACTCTGTGAAGAATCCAGTCAGGACGGGGAAGATTCCAGGGGAAAATCTGCAGAAATGAATAAAACATGACAAATTGAGAGACCTTCACTAAACTATTGGCATCTGAGAGCTTAATCAAATTACCCAAAACATGTTTAATAAAAAGAGATGTTCTAAAGATGCTCAGGGAAAATTAGGCATTTGGATCTGCAAAACTTTCTAAAGAATCTGACTTTATGTGGATTCATGACAATCTCCTAAAGAAAAAAAGTTAATTTCTAAGTTCATAAGTGCATTTCTTGAAAAAGAATGTTTTTCTTTTAAGACACGTTTATAAAAGCTACTTAAATGTCCAAATTCTAACGAAATCCTGGCTCAATCCAAGTCAAAGTCCTTTTAGACAAGTCGCCACTCGGCCGCCATCTTGGAAGCTATTTCGGACCTATCCTATCTAAATGAATGGGCAGAGAGTCAAAACTGCACTTTCACTGGTCACCGGGACATAAAAACTGCTTGTATAGAAACAGCAGTAAAATATGATAAAAATCGCTGAAAAAGTTTGATGACTTTGCCCCAAAATAAGGTTTAAAACGCCTTTCCCTCCCAGGTTATACTTTTCCTACGCATGCGCAATGGGTTCTCGCTCTGTCGTGTGCACGCCACTGCTCGCTCGCTCTAGATTACGGGATTGTACTTATTTGCGGGCTATCAATCTGCAGGAGACTCTCGGAGTTTAGTACAAAAATATGTAGGCTACTATTCATGATCTAGAAAATATAAATATACAGCATTTTATTTAAGTTTCGATATCATTTTCTTGCTGTAGATGAATTATGCCATCTAAAATAGTTTTAGCTAAATAATTTTGAAGCTTGAATTTGAAGATCTCCATATTTTTACCACAATACAACAAAAGCACTTGAACGCAACACACTGGTAAATACCAGTTCACAAGTGGAAAATGTCATATTTCCATCGCACATGAACCATAATACCAGGTATAAACAAAGCCTTAGAACTTTGCTTTCATTTAACATTGAATCGAGTTGCACAGACGTGCACATGATGCTAAAGCTGAACAATGTGGTCATTTTTGTGAGAATAAAACAGCAAGCGCGAGCCTCTCTTCCACCCACAACCTGTGGGAAGGCCGAATCCGGGCTATTGTTGGCCGTCGTCCTATCATTAGCACTAACCTTGAGTCCTGGCTGCGAGCTGTAATCTGAACAGAGCCATGCAGGAGTCAGAGGATGCCTGAAGTGAATTATTAATGAACAGCATCAGGTCGCTCTCCCGTCCTGCTCTTCAGGAAACTGGGTGCTGCTTGCAGGCATCTCTCTCACACACACACATACAGGTAAAAATTGATCTTTCTGACTCCGGCTTAGTTAACCAAATTACAATCGATGCGCGGATTTGATTCATCCAGCCCTCCCACTCGTGAAGCATTAAAAAATATAAAAGAATAATAAATGCCGCATAAGTAGAAGAGTCTAACACGTGTTCGTTAAGATGAGCTCCATCAGCTCAGACTCTTGGGACCATCAGTCGGCTGTCGAAACGCAACTAATGAGAAAGACGTTGTGAGACAGTGCAGTTATAATGAGAAATAACAAGAAAGAGGCTAAATTGTAGCCAGAGAGCTTGAATTATGTGAAATTAAGATGAATGTGGAGGACTATTAAAGCAGATATTATCTGTTATAAAGTGATGCTTGGAGAACAGTCAAGAGACCATAAACATCACACTTCAGATGAAGTCTGTTGGAATGACTTGTTGAATATATACATTATTGTGACAAAGTCCTAAGTTACCCCTGATGGAGGTGCCCTGTCTTTAGGCCCTAGTCTGAGGTGCACATTAGACTGATAAAAAGACACCAAGAGATTTATTTCTTTATGTAATTTACATAAATGATTAGTTTTATCCTCATTTGCAAAAATTAACCTTCTGTGTTCATGTCTGCAGCATGGTTTGGTGTTTAAGAAGATGTGCGGCCTTACTATTCCTCATTTTATGCCATCCCAAAAGAATTCTGGGTAGTGTAGGCATATTTCTCAATGGGAGCAGGGGGTTATTGTTTCATGTTTTATTGTGTTTGTTTATTGTATGTAGAAATGTATTTGTTTACTATTTGTCCTTGTATAATTAAGGTTAATGTATTTTTAATATTTTCATTTCAGTGTAGTTATTTATTATGTATGTGAACATTATTTAAAATCCCTATTACTGTCAAATGGTTGACCCTTTCAGGTTCTCCTGCCTTTGCTCTGATCATGTCTTCATATACATATATAAATAAACATTAATGCATGCCTGTAATGTAGTGAGCGTTGTATTATTCACCCTCTTTTGTCAGTGGCCTTGGTTACCAAAGTATTATTCCCATTCATTTTCCACAAAGGGATTTCAAAATATTGTTCTATGAGGATTTCTATGCAACAGTTGTGCTGTTTCATAATTTTGTAAAAACTGAATATTTGATTTTCTCTGATGAATAGAAGGTTTAAAATAACGTCATATATTTGCAATAGGAATTCATTGTCATTATTGGGTCTGTGCTATATAAATGCAGTGCATTTACCATTATTACTTGCTTGCTTTATTGCTTTATTACACTGTAGATGGACAGACAGACTAATTTTTAAATATATATATATATATATATATATATAAATACATTTCCTTGGCCTCTTGCGACAGCAGATGTCAGTATCAGTAGCAGTTGCTGTAAAGGCCTGTAAAGGCTGAGCCACATTTTCATTTAGACATACTAGCCACACTTTTTAAATGTCTGCAGTATCACAGATCGCCTGCCACAAACACTCGCATGAATGTTTGACAGATGACAAATGTTTCTGTTTGCCATCAGAACGCTGCTCTGGTGCAGTCTGGGTAATACTGACAGACATTATGAGCAGCAGGAGCACCTGCTGATTTAAATACAGGAAATGCTCAGGGCTCAATTATAGACTCCTCCAGACAGCAGGTGGCATAACTGAACGAGACACCAGAAAGGTGTGTGTTTGCTGAGGAATGAGATTACTAAAACTTGTTTAAACACACACACAGCTTGTAAGACATTTACTAGATTGCCATTATGCTGCAGGCTGTATTATTACTGTGCATTTGACAGATAAAGTTTGGCATTAATGATTAAGATTATCCACATCAGCCATTCAAAACCGTACCTGCTCAAACACAAAGCTACATTTAAATACATAGACTACTGAAAAACACAAAAGTTTGAAAAATAAAACAAATTGAAGATTTTTATGCAATGAATTAATTTGAACAAAAACATGAATTCTGGGGAATATAGCAAAAAGGTTCTGTATATGTATCATAGGGTTCTTTATCTCAACTGCAAAGGACCTTTCATGCTAAAAAATGATGATAATGACAAGAAAGAACCCTTTTGGCACAAAAGTTCTTTATAGGCTATTATTCATTCATATATGACATTATTCTGCAAACATTTTGCAGTTGTAATTAAATTGTTTTTATTAAACTGTTGTAGTAACTTAATATCCCATTTTAATCATGCTGATTTTTGAAGGATAAAAACTGAAATGGCACTCTTCAAGTGATATTGATTCATTAAATTTTTTAATCCCCATATCTTGAATTTTGTGATCATTCATGCATTGCATTTTAGGGGTTCCAAACATGTAGCGCTTTAGAACCTTTTAAGGTTCTATATAGAACCTCTTCTTCTGTCAAAAATTCATATTATGTAATGAACTCACTCTCTTGTCATTCCAAACCTGTATTGTCTGCAGAAAGAAAGTGAAAATTTGTAATGCACTACTTTCCAAGTCTTCTGAATAGTTTATGTTTAACTGAAGACACAGTTAGACAAAGGCGAGTAAATGATGACAGGATCTTCATTTTCAAGTGAACTAATGCTTAGATCAGGTACAGAAGTTGCTTCTTAAAGTTAAAACTGCATATTTTCATTCGAGTCCTTCAATAGATGCACTACAGTATGTCGCATTTGGAGAAAAGTCATTTTTAGTTCAAGTACTTGTGTCTCCCTTCATTCCTCAGTGCAGTTCGGTGTGTGTGTGTGTGTGTGTGTGTGTGTGTGTGTGTAAGTGTGTGCATGTGCTGCTGTGTGTCAGTGACAGGCTCGTGCCTTGATCCTATGCCCTCCGAGTCTGCTTACATCCGACCAGCTCCTGACCAGCATACCAGATCACACACACACACACACATGCAAACATTCACACACATGCACACGTGTTTTTTTTTTTTTACTTTCTATTCATTTAAGAATCCTGGAAAATAAAATATATCATAACATGCAATAATCAGAAATGTTTTTTGAGCAACAAATCATCATATTAGAGTGATTTCTGAAGGATCATGTGACACTGAAATTCATCTTTCATCACATTTGAACATGCATTCACATTTAAAACAGCTATTTTAAATTGTAATAATATTTCACAATATTACTGTTTGGAAAACTTAAAAAAATGTGTTTCTTACCAACCAAAACGTTTTATACACTATTGTATATATGGCAATTTTCCAGTGACAGGATGCATAAAATAAACCAAAGGGTTTTCAAAAGGCTAGACATTAATTATTAGCAAGATTTCAGAAAAACTGTCAAAATACATTCTTTCCGATGAGCATCAGGATGACGTCAACTTAGTCATTTTAGAGGTGGAACACACTATTATATTTTAACAAAAGACTAAAGACAAACATTTGACTTCTTAGGAATGACGTGCACTGCATGAATCCTTCACCAGGAACATGAGTTATGAACTAAGTATTTTCATATTGACTGAAATAAACACAAAATGAGTTATTAAAATGAAACTACACTGCAAACATGCTCCCGTCCACTGTTGAATCGCTTCCATTGTGTATTCAGACGGCGTAAACTGCAGCAAAGTCTCTGCTGTTAGTGTGTACAATAAAAAAATTGCTGCATGCACAACAATACGAACAATAGCGATGCAGGACGGTGTATGTGTTTGCTCAGCATATTAAGATGATGCTTTAGAAGCAGAGCACACAATGCTTTAATCACATGTGCACTTTAACAAAAGGAACGGAGGAACAAGCGAGGCTTTAATTGGGTGTTTACTGGTTCAGATTCTGGGTAGTCGCAGAATTAGTAATGAATGGCGACAGAAATAATCATGGTATGAAAATACACTCCTCTGAGGTTAAGAGACGGCAAAGAAATTAATGAATAAACCAACCGCTTAAACAGAAACAGCTATTACAGGGGTATTTCATCCACACACACAAAAAGAGAATAATTGACTCACCTTGATGCTAGTTGCAAAATTTGCATGACTTTCTTTAATCTGTGAAACACAAAAGAAGATATTTTGAGAAATGTATCAGTGTTTGTTGTTTAGTCCACACACTGTAAAGAAATATTGTTGGTTTAACTTAAAAAAAATGAAGTAACCTGGTTGCCTTAAAATTGTAAGTTCATTGAAATGGAAAAATTGAGTTAATACAATGAAGGAGATTGGTTTATCCATCAGAAACTCAAAATATTATGTTATCTAATTTGATTTGACAAAAGAAAAATGTTGTGATTACAAATCATGAAAAAAATTGTATACAGTGCATAATGAAAGTCAAGTGTTTGGTTACCAATGTGCTTTGACAGAAGAAAGCAGGGAATAAACTATGATAGAAAACTGCAAATCTTTACACAAAGAGATTATTTGCAAAAATGAATTGAATGCAACTATGAATGGACGGTGTGAGGTGTGTGTGGGGATTCGCTGTCACCGCGGCCCATTAGAAACACAAAAGAAGATATTTTGAGTAATGTATCAGTGTTTGTTAACTCTAAACAATGGGTTGTTCTAACCCAAATTTGGGTAAAATATGGACAAACCCAAATTTGGGTTAAAAATTGAATTTCAATTTTAACCGAACTTTCCCTTCCAACTGTAAAATGTTTGTATTGCATTTTTTAACCCAACATTTGGGTTTGTCCATATTTTGACCCAAATTCGGGTTGAAACAACCCAGCATTTTTTAGAGTTGTTTTGTCCTCATAATGAAAGTCAAGTGTTTGGTTACCAATGTGCTTCACAGAAGAAAGCAGTGAATAAACTATGATAGAAAGCTGCAAATCTTTACACAAAGACATTATTAGTGTTTGCAAAAAAGAATTGAATGCAACTATGAATGGACGGCGTGTATTGAGGTGTGTGTGGGGATTCGCTGTCACCGTGGCCCATTTTTCTCTGGATCATCAAAAAAAAGTATCAGAACCTTTGTCGGCAAAAGACAAGCTTGCACCGTCATCAGATTTGTTGCTATGCGAATGAGTCTTTGTTCACACTGGGCTCCATTTTGCTTATTCTTTCAAAACATCCCGGATACACAAGAGAGAGGAAAGAAGGCAGTTACGCTACACACACACCACAAAGTGTTTGCTGGTTTGCCAAGCTCCAACATACATACACAGAGAGCTTGTTCATATTAAGCTCCGGCTGTTTATCATTCCTCAAGCGGCGAAGCATTTACCTTCAATCTTTCTGTTTACGCGTGATTCCCGCAGGGAGGCGTCTGTATGCCATCAGGATAGCGTCGCTCCTGTTACGTAACAATGTCTTGTTTATTGTGGTTGGACAGTCGACGGAGGTGCAAATGAAAACAGGCGGCCCTGAGCTACTCCGAAAATCATTTCAACCTTTTGAATCAACCCCTCAATTTAGCAAATGAAGGCTCTCAGCCAAAGCGGGTCCTGTAAATGTATTCACTGGTAATGTGCCAATGCAGCTCTGGGAATTAACTTAATCATCTCCTTCATTTACAAAGCCGAGAGGGCAATTACTGCGGTATAGACGGGTGGTTGGAGCAATAAAGCCACGGATCATTCTGCTATCACTCATTTTAAACTGTGTGGCAATTTGCAAAGCATTAATTACACTTTGGTAAGTGAGCAATGAGTCCAATGGGTCTGTTGTAAGGGATGAGCTCTCCTCCTGCATTTGTCCATGTGTTTTCAGGAGACGAAGCATTTGTAGGTAAGTGTGTCAATATACTTTCTCTTATCACTGTTCAATATGCAATGAAAACTATTATGACTGGCTAGTGTGGTGTAGTCAGATCACCTGCACCTAGATCGCATGACCGATGCCAAATTTGGATCGACATGCAGGTGAAACTTGAAAATTTTGAATATTGTGCAACTTATATATTATATAGGTTCATAACAGGCAAAGTGGGATATTTCAAGCCTTTATTTGTTATGATTTTGATGATTATGGCATGCAGATATTAAAAACCATTTCACAATATTCTAATTTTGAATTTGGAGCCATATTCATCAGAATTATAACAAATAAAGGCTTGACATATCTCACTTTGCATGTAATGAGTCTATATAATATATTAGTTTCACCTTTTAAGATTATTTTTAATTATGTATTAATTATTAGTGTCTTTGCTTTATTAAAACAGCCTACACTACTAAAAAATGCTGGGTTGTTTTAACCCAACTTTGGGTCAAATATGGACAAACCCAGCCAATGGGTTACATTTTTTAAGTACATTTTTAACCCAACGTTTGGGTATGTCCATATTTGACCCAAAGTTGGGTTAAAATAACCCAGCATTTTTTTAGACTGCACAAACTTTTATTTTGGATGTGATTAATCGTTGCCCAGCACTAATATTAATAGTTAGTAAGGTGTTGAGTTTAGGTATTTGGATTAAGTGATGTAAAATATGGAATGCAGAATAAAGCATTGATAAGCAACTACACTCTAAAAATGCTGGGTTGTTTTAACCCAATTTTGGGTAAAATATGGACAAAACTAGCCATTGAGTTACATTAACCCAATGGCTGGGTTTGCTCATATTTTACCCAAAATTGGGTTAAAACAACCCAGCACTTTTTTAAGTGACACTCTAAACAATGCTGGGTTGTTTTAACCCAATTTTAGGTAAAATATGGACAAACCCAAATGTTGGGTTAAAAATGTAATTTCAAATTTTAACCCAAATTCAACTTTTACTTTCAACTGTAAATTTTAAAAAGCCTTTTTAACCCAACATTTGGGTTTGTCCATATTTGACCCAAAATTGGGTTAAAACAACCCAGCATTTTTTAGAGTTTAAATTCATTGTAAAACACAGTCATGGCTCACCACTGTACTGTGAGCACAGCGTCTCTAACAGCCCTGCTCTAATGAGCACTGATAGGCAATAAAATGGGGGCGGGGCAATGCTAATCTAGGTCATTGCATATTTAAATGCACAGCTGTCCTCTTTCTCACTGTTGTGGATGTAGAGTGTTTGCATGTCAGTGGATATTAGCTCCAGAGAGGCGGGCATGCGGGTTACGGCAGTGGCAAACTGACCCTGTGGTTTCATCGTCCCGCTCAGAGAATTAACGGCATCACTAACGGTGTCAAAGCCAGACGCCGTCACGCCGAACCCAGTGTCAGAGAGCCGGCCTGCGGTGCAGTTTGACTGACAGGAGGACTGCAGATACATCCGCTTGTGTCCTGACTGAATGTTCCTAAACCAATGAAATGAGCCAGCATTTTAAGACATTACTGGTCAAACACAAAGGTTAAAGTAAAGTTTTGACAAAATGACACTCTACACATTTGGCCAATAGTTTAGGTCTATGTATGTGCGTTCTAGAGGTAATGTATCAGTGACAAACCTAAGTCCTCAATGTGACGATATTTTTAATTTTTTTAAATGTTGGTTATTAAAATGTCTTTCTGCTCAAAATGGCAGTAAATTATCAACAACTCATTGAATTTGTGACTATCAGACACTCACCTAAAGGATTATTAGGAACACCATACTAATACTGGGTCACCCTTTGGCCTTCAGAACTGCCTTAATTCTACGTGGCATTGATTCAACAAGGTGCAGAAAGCATTCTTTAGAAATGTTGGCCCATATTTATAGGATCGCATCTTACAGTTGATGGAGATTTGTGGGATGCACATCCAGGGCACGAAGCTCCCGTTCCACCACATCCCAAAGATGCCCTATTCGGTTGAGATCTGGTGACTGTGGGGCCATTTTAGTACAGTGAACTCATTGTCATGTTCAAGAAACCAATTTGAAATGATTCCAGCTTTGTGACATGGTGCATTATCCTGCTGGAAGTAGCCATCAGAGGATGGGGACATGGTGGCCATAAAGGGATGGACATGGTCAGAAACAATGCTCAGGTAGGCCATGGCATTTAAACGATGCCCAATTGGCACTAAGGGGCCTAAAGTGTGCCAAGAAACATCCCCCACACCATTACACCACCACCACCAGCCTGCACAGTGGTAACAAGGCATGATGGATCCATGTTCTCATTCTGTTTACGCCAAATTCTGACTCTACCATCTGAATGTCTCAACAGAAATCAAGACTCATCAGACCAGGCAACATTTTCCAGTCTTCAACTGTCCAATTTTGGTGAGGTTTTAGCCTCTTTTTCCTATTTGTAGTGGAGATGAGTGGTACCCGGTGGGGTCTTCTGCTGTTGTAGCCCATCCGCCGCTTAAATCACCTTTCTTTCCCATTCTGACATTCAGTTTGGAGTTCAGGAGATTGTCTTGACCAGGACCACACCCCTAAATGCATTGAAGCAACTGCCATGTGATTGGTTGATTAGATTTAGCATTAATGAGAAACTGAACAGGTGTTCCTAATAATCCTTATATAACATATATACACATTATATAAACACAAACTTTAATTTTAGAATTGATTAATCATGAATAATTTATTTTGACAGCACTAATATACATATATACATATATATATATATATATATATATATATATATATATATATATATATATATATATCTTGAGAGACGAGGAGCCAAGTATGTGCACAGATTGTAAACTTTGATACAGTCCCATGGTGAAAGACAGAGGAGGAAAAGAAAGAGCGACAGATGGGCGATCTCTCAGTAACTCAGCGCTGACCTTTTCCTCTGATAACACATTACAACAGTACAACCCCACACACACACTCACACACAGGAGATGTGAGCAAAGGTCAGCATCAATCACTGATGTGTGTTACTCGGCTCATGTAACTGACACGCCGTCATGTAGCCACACGTGAGGCCGTGTCAGGCTCTTCTCGGTTAGTTTGTCTTTTCTTATACTCTGAAAGCCATTTCCATGCGGACTATCAGCGACTGTCACCCCGTGTGTCGCACGAGGATTTTGGAGAAAGAGCATTCAGGCTGCGGGTGGAAACGTGACATTCAAAAATACAAGCGAAACTGTCCGTGTTTCCGCGTGGAGAGACAGACACGCGTTTGAGAGACGCACGCGGACGAACATTGTACGATGAGAGCGTTTTGCAGAAGAATGTCAAAGAGTGAAAGGAGACGGGATGCAGGAAAGAAAAGAGAGCGAGAGCGAGAGGAGGAGAGTATGTCAGTGTCAGGCCCTTGATGCTTCTGCCTGCTCTGTTCCTCTTTAATAACTTGTCAAATCAATAGCTTTCCGTCTGCTGCCCATCATGTCTGCGTGTGTGTGAGAAAGACAGGAAGAACGACAGGTCTACAGGAAGCTGAGCTTTACACGCTGTGACATTTCCAGCGCTCAGACTTCAGCCTTCACCTCCGGATGCCCGTAGAGGAACGATCCCGGCGGACAGACCGCTTGAAATATCAGCGTTCTTGCTGGAATGAATCTGCAAACAATGAGAAGATTATTTACATAAAGTCCCCCTGTGGTGAAAATCCAGCTTTTAATGTTGTTTACGAGTCTATGTGGTGTTTTTAATATGCGTTAAGACGAACCACGTGTAACTAAATTCATAAGTCGACAGGTGGTGTTTCTGACGTCACAAACCACCTTGTAACCAATCAGATCAACGTGTGATTCGTCAGCCAGTGGATCTCTGAGATGAGGTGAGTGGAGGCGGGCTCATTTGCATTATTCATTGAACCGCGTATACCAAATGAGACAAGGTGTCGAGTTACATTCCAGATATTTTAAGGCAAGAAGAAATTTTTTTCAAGGAAAAACATTTAAATATGTAATTTAGATGATGAATGTCAAAGATTAGTTTTAAGGGATACAATGATTGACTACAGGGGAACCTTTAAGTTATGGAATAAATACTTTTGTTTCCAGTCATTTGTTTCCAGTCAGAATAAAACTAATTCTCAGTGACCAGTTGTATGAGTGCTATTCTACCCCAATGAATGAATGAATGAATGAATGAATGCAAAACTGAATGCATCCAAGAATGAATGAATGCAAGAATGAATGCATGCATGCAAGAATAAAATTAATGCATGCAAGAATTAATAAATGCATGCAAGAATGAATAAATGCATGCAAAAATGAATGAATGCATGCAAGAATGAATGAATGCATGCAAGAATAAATGAATGCATGCAAAAATGAATAAATGCATGCAAGAATGAATAAATGCATGCAAAAATGAATGAATGCATGCAAGAATGAATGAATGCATGCAAGAATAAATGAATGCATGCAAAAATGAATAAATGCATGCTAAGAATGAATGAACAAACTGGATCTCTTTAAAATCTCAATGTCTTCTCCTATATCTGCACACAGCAATGAGACTGAATGAAGTGCAAATGGAGACTTGTCCCCTCCAACGAAGTCATGTGTCTCCTCAAGGGATTCAGCAGAGATCTCAATAGTGTCTCAAACTGAGCTCACACACCAAAGTCTGCAAAACAACCGTTATCTGACCTATAAACCTTTTTAACATTGATAAGTTAAATTCACTTTAGAAGCAAAACTGTGTCTTTTGTTTTCAGACATTTTAGCATTTTTTCCTTCTACTCAGAAAATTCTGTAAGATTTATTAGAATAAATATAATGTAAAAATAGTTTGCCGACCAGGGAGGATAGTTAGGACAGTTACAGCACCTTTAAAGAGGACAGAAAATTATAATTTACATTCTTAAACTATAAAAAGTCTTTGCCCTTGTTTCACCCGACCATCCTCATTCAATACAGACACTTCGTGCCAAAATGTTGGTGGTGAGAATGATCTATGAAACTGAGAAAATCAATTTCAGCAAACCTGAATCACAAAATCGATTCGGTGCACCTTGGCAGACTTTGGCACTGTCAGAGATGACGAGTTCACAGGTGTGTGTGAGTGTGTCTGTGTGAGCCTTACAACTGTAAACCTAAACTCCGATCCAGTTCACAGATTCACTTCTATCCCTATATATACCTGACCTATCAATAGCAGCATCAGTAATATAATCAGTAATATAAACCAAAACTTAATTTAGTTTTTAATTAGATCTTTTCTAGTCTCAGAGAGCAAACAAATTCCCCATTAAACAACACATGAACCATAAAGCTTTCTAAAACAATTCACAGAATCCTGTAGGAGTCAGGACTCGCAGCATTTAGAAATATATGTAAACATTCATTTATGTCCTCAAGACTGTATTTATACCACAAATACAACAGTAATGACAAATAAAACTAATCAAATCAATTAGGATGTTAAAAATATACTCTCAATAAGACTTTACACTCTAAAAAATGCTGGGTTGTTTTAACCCAATTTTGGGTCAAATATATAAACAAACAAAAAAAATTGGGTTAAAAATGTAATTTAAAAATGTAACCCAATGGCTGGGTTTGTCCGTATTTGACCCAAAATTGGGTTAAAACAACCCAATATATTTTTAGAGTGATAGCCACTATATATTGAATGCACTTCTAAAATAAAAATACATCATTTACTGATATAATTGATATAAAATTCTAGTCATTATAACTTGACATTGAAATAAATCACATGTAAAAGATTGTAGTTCAAAATTGAGTAAAATATGGACAAACCTAAATGTTGGGTTAAAAATGTCATTTAAAATTTCAACCCAACTTTCACTTTCAACTGTACATTTTTTTATTACATTTTAACCCAACATTTGGGTTTGTCCATATTTGACCCAAATTTGGGTTGAAATAACCCAGCATGAGCATTAGCAGATACCATGGCACTATTTCTGTGGGAAAAGAGTGAACTATTATTTCCCAAAGTGACCCGTGTCTTTACTTTACATGTCGATCAGGCAGCCTCCTAGTTTGGATTTTTGCATTTAGCACTCTTTTGTCCAAAACGACTTAGATAATGAGGAAATAATTGAAAATAATAGTACTAATAATATAAAATGTCAGGTTTATTACACGGGAAGCAAGCTAGAGACAAGGAGGAACGAACAAAAGGCTTATATAGTGTGAATGTGGTACCAAACCTGGTGAGCGCAGGGTTTTCACGTCCCTGTTCAAAGATCCAGTGAGTTGAGCTCCAGAGGAAGAGGAGGGATGGCCTGGGGCGTCGCCCCCAGCAGAGAGAGCCTGTGCTGGACGTCCCATGAGCTCTGAGGAAGAAAAGCCAGGGAAACACAACAATACCATATTTTACCCTTTCCCTTTCTTTTTCATGGCTCAGGTACAAAGGCATGCTTTGGTGTCAAACATCTCTTTAATTATTTATTTACAAAATTTTGGGAGTAACACGGTCTCTGTGGAGTTTTGGCCGAGTTTCTCAGGAGTTTTGGCTGAGTACCACAAGGCTAAATTATCCTCACCGCTGTTTTCTTTTCCAGCAGAGGTGGTTTTCATTAGCACTAAACGAAGAGCTTCATTACCAGTGTGTTCTCACTCAAACTGCCCCGCCAAAAGGGCACGCCAGCAAATTTATAAACCTAAATTAACTCCACGATGAAGGTCAAGAGCAGCAGATCTGTACAGAGGTACTTCTAATGATCACATTGTATTGAAGACGTATGATTTTGTTCGGTGCGTGTTGGACTTTGGTGGGATGGCCTGGTTTTACACACACTCTTTTGGCCTCTAAAGTCCAGTAGATAATGATGTTGCTGATGGGACAAATAGATCACATCCTATAATGATGCCAGATAAATGACAAGGTAAGCAAACTAACAAGCGCACTTGTTTGTAGGCATTGCTCTTTTTTTGGAACACCTTATATTGCTTCTTGGTTTCTATTTGAATTTGTTAGTTTTCCAAACAAAGTAACTTGAACTGAAAAAGTCTTCTAGCGGAGGGTCAGTGAGCAACAAAGCATTCACAGCTGATACTGTCGACAAAATAATTATATTTTAAGGGACCATCTTACACGTCTGATGTTGCTAGTTACTAATAGTACCTACTTTAATTGAAGAAAATAATTTAAAAATCCCAAGTCATTAACATATTTTATGGTAAAACATTAAAATATTAGCAATTTTTTTTAAATATATATATAAAATTAAAGATCATGTCACTGAAAATGCAGCTTTGGCATTAGTGGAATGAATTACATTTTAAAATATATATTAAACCATTTAAATTGTGGTAATGTTTTTACAGCATTCATGTTTTTACTCTATTCCTCATCAAATAAATTCAGCCTCGATGAGATTAAGAGACTACTTTAAAAACATATTATATATATATATATATATATATATTTATAATATTTAATATATATATATATATATATATATATATAATATTTTTATATAAATATTTTCAAATACAATTTAATATAAAAAATTGTATTATTTATCTAATTTGTAAAAATAATATTGTTGGTTTAACTTAAAAAATTAAGTAACCTGGTTGCCTTAAAACTAAGTTCATTGAAATTTAAAACTTGAGTTAATACAATGAAGAAGATTGATTTAATAATCAGAAATATTATGTTATCTAAACTACATAAATTATCTAAGTTGATTTGACAGAAGAAAAAAACGTTATTATAACAAATCATGATTTTTTTTTTTTTTTTATTTTACAGTGTGGGAAGTTAATGATTGCAATACGTTTTGAAAAAAAAAACATATTTGAATTATATTAGTTGAAGCATATATGAACATTATATTCGAGGGCCATTTTTACACTTTGTGTGTTTATTTTATGAACCTTCTAGAACATCTCTGGTTAATTTGAAAGAGGAAACGTTGCTATTTTTGAACAGAACGGCAGGTAAAGTCTCCAGAATCCTCAGACTAACAAACACACTCACAGTCTGGCCAGGGCAGGTGTTGTCTGTGGCCCTTCTCCATAATGTATACGACATCGGGGAGGCCGGGCAGTCGTGTGTGTG
>JAQIUQ010007278.1:200000-274296 GCA_030378365.1 Hybognathus amarus
ACACTCGCACACACACACTTTGCTCTAACCCTTCACACTATGGGGTCAGTGACCTGCATATATTAGGAACACCATCGAATGCAAATGAGCCGGCATGGCTTGTCCTCTCCCCTTCCTCGCTGCTCAGCAGCTCCAAACACAATCATGCTCTTCAACAAACTCTCACTTTTCCCATTCTGGGTTTAAGTTGAAGTTCAGTGTCACATCATGCCTACAGGCCTCTTTTAGCCATCCGATGTGTGTGTGATATGATATACATTATTACAATCTGTGTTCACTATATCATAACATGGCATGAAATTCACTGAGGAAAAGTTGGCTTTGAAACAATGTTCACTTGTTGTAAAGTGTCCTCCAATAATCTTAGTTTTTATTTCCAACTTCAAAAATTCATTTTTACAATGTGCACAGTATCATTAGTGATTTTTGCTAAGCATCTCTGTTACTGGCTCAAACGTCTGGTTAGGGATTTAAACAAAGCCATTACCCGCACACCTGTGTGACCAGGTGCAGTAGGCCAACGACCAGCAATCTGTCTGAAAGCTAAAAAAAGCAGTCATGTGGCACAATCGACCACTCACAACACTCCTGAGACTGCATAGCAACGCCCTGGCAACCACAGATCCCACACCAATCAACCTCTCACAACACTCCTAAGACTGCATAGCAACACCCTGGCAACCACAGATCCCACACCAATCGACCACTCACAACACTCCTGAGACTGCATAGCAACGCCCTGGCAACCACAGATCCCACACCAATCAACCTCTCACAACACTCCTGAGACTGCATAGCAACGCCCTGGCAACCACAGATCCCACACCAATCGACCACTCACAACACTCCTGAGACTGCATAGCAACACCCTGGCAACCACAGATCCCACACCAATCGACCACTCACAACACTCCTGAGACTGCATAGCAACGCCCTGGCAACCACAGATCCCACACCAATCAACCTCTCACAACACTCCTGAGACTGCATAGCAACACCCTGGCAACCACAGATCCCACACCAATCGACCACTCACAACACTCCTGAGACTGCATAGCAACGCCCTGGCAACCACAGATCCCACACCAATCAACCTCTCACAACACTCCTGAGACTGCATAGCAACGCCCTGGCAACCACAGATCCCACACCAATCGACCACTCACAACACTCCTGAGACTGCATAGCAACGCCCTGGCAACCACAGATCCCACACCAATCAACCTCTCACAACACTCCTGAGACTGCATAGCAACGCCCTGGCAACCACAGATCCCACACCAATCGACCACTCACAACACTCCTGAGACTGCATAGCAACGCCCTGGCAACCACAGATCCCACACCAATCAACCTCTCACAACACTCCTGAGACTGCATAGCAACGCCCTGGCAACCACAGATCCCACACCAATCGACCACTCACAACACTCCTGAGACTGCATAGCAACGCCCTGGCAACCACAGATCCCACACCAATCAACCTCTCACAACACTCCTAAGACTGCATAGCAACGCACTGGCAACCACAGATCCCACACCAATCGACCTCTCACAACACTCCTGAGACTGCATAGCAACGCCCTGGCAACCACAGATCCCACACCAATCGACCACTCACAACACTCCTGAGACTGCATAGCAACGCCCTGGCAACCACAGATCCCACACCAATCGACCACTCACAACACTCCTGAGACTGCATAGCAACGCCCTGGCAACCACAGATCCCACACCAATCGACCACTCACAACACTCCTGAGACTGCATAGCAACGCCCTGGCAACCACAGATCCCACACCAATGGACCACTCACAACACTCCTGAGACTGCATAGCAACACCCTGGCAACCACAGATCCCACACATTCCCACATTCATTTGGTTACTTATTATTCAATTCTAATTTGTTAAATGTAATTAATAATATTGATTGTAATCTGTTGCCTCAATTTTATTGATTAGATTTAACATATTCAGTCGTACTCATTTTTACAGTGTACTGTGCCGTTCTAATGCAATATTAAGTGCGTGCATTATCCAGCAAGAAGTCAAAAGCCCGTCCTAAAGTTGTCTCCTTGAACGACAGTCATGTACACACCAAAATATATTCACGGATGGCAAACCAGGAGCTTAAGCGGGTTCCAGCTGTCTGTGTTTGTCAAAGAGACGGACAATCTAACGGAGAGTCGAATTTGTTTTGCATCGCAATCTTCCATAAAACCATGACCAATTAACACAATAACATTTCCAGAGTCTTCAGTAAATGAACACAGCCGCGTGTTTACATGAACACACGCACGCACGAGCACACACACACCGCTCGCTGGCACACATATGTGGGCTCTCTGAATGTTGGCAGCGTGTTAGTCTTGCAGCGCAGTGGATAAGATGTGCTGTCAGGTCTTGTCTGCAGGCAGTGTGGTGTGTGTATTCCCTGCCACAGAGACTAAATAGGAGTTTAATTCTGTTAACAGCCAGTTCACCGCGTAACTCTGCGGGGCCCGGGCCCCGGTCCACCAGGCGGTAGGAGCCCGTGGAGGAGCAATAACTGCTGGGAGCCAATAAAAAATCGATGAAGAGCTTCAGCGGCTACGGGTGGAATTCAACGGCCATTTCTGCTTTGCTCTCTCCAGACCTGAGCTGGGGAAAGCGCATTGATTTTCCCTCTCTCTGCATCTTAGCCTTGTTCTCTTTCAATAAATATCAGCTGTAGAAATGCGTGTACATGGACGCGCAACGTGTCGAGCTACACTTCAGGACTTGTGGCAGGAGCTGTCGGTCAGCGGAGTTTGGAAGTCGAGTTTTGTACCTCTCAGACGCTAGTTCAGAGGATTCCTCGCTCTCGCAACTGCACCCGCCGCTTGAGCTATTCTCTGTGCATTCGCTGACAATGGACATGTGCGCATGTTTCATTCAGCTCCCTTTAGATCAATAATGCACTGTGAAGAAGAGTCCTGGAGAGAGAGAGGTATAACAGTCAGAACATGCACACAAACTCACAGACTGAACCAATAAAGACTAAAATCTTCTTTCTTCACCATCAGCTTCATTTAGCTTCAGTTGTGTCTCCCTCTTCAGGGCACAGGACACAATGAATCCCAATGAATCTTCTTCTGCATGTTCTCTTCATAATTGCTCATTTCAAAGGAACTTTTTTTAAATATTTTTGCAAGTACCGAAAAAAAAATCATGCAAAATATTAACCCTAAAACCGTATTCTGGACAAATGTGGGCAAAATAGTTTTGATTTATTTTTTTAAAAATACTTCCCTTGATCTGAGCGGTACAAGACTTGGCTACTTTTCCTAAGTTTGCCTCCTGAACACACACAATTTTTTTTTGGACTCAATTCTACAATGTTAAGTGGGTGAAAAAAAACCCTCCTTAATCTTGTATTTGAGTCAGAAATGGGCACCCATAGAAATGAATGGGAAAAACTGTTAATTTAGAGCATTCTAAAATAAGACAAAAATAAGACACCAGGTGACAGCAAAGTCACTTCATCTTTAGGTTTTAGCTCTAAGAACTTATTGGAATGATATAATGTAATTTAAAAAAATAAATAAAAAATAAGCATAATTTACATAGAAAATATGGTACTTTTTGAAGTTAATAAATTCAAAAATACCCAAAATTAAAAAAAAACACCATAAAATGGATAGACAAAACTATATCGAAGACAGTGATATAACATTTATAATCAATAAAAATTAGGATCACACCTGAGTCCTCTGTGCCCACATTTGTCCACTATAACAGGAATACGGTTTGAGGGCTACAGGAAATGTATGGTGCATGAGACACATTGCACACAACATTCGGACCTCTAGAATGCAGCGATTGACCAATCAGAATCATTCTAAGACACACAGAATTATTTACAAATTCTAAACAGTTTGTCTGAATGTGCTAATTGGAGACATTTAATTCCATATGAAAAGCCCTAAAGCAGCTCGTATCTGTGACTCGAGGTCCCCAGTGTCACGCGCAAGAGTGACAAAGCTTCCATCTGTCAGCGAGGACCAGGGGTCTCAGTAAAGGCCAGAGCTGCACCGAGGGCCGATCCAGGCCAACAGCAGCCGGGGACAGAAGACGCTCTAAAGACACAGCAGTCTGTACACACACACACACACACACACACTGCTGATTTCCTGATCTGTTATCATCAGAAGACAAGCCTTTGAGAAAATGAGCCCGACTGAGTATTATTTTTAAAGACATGTTTTGCTTTATAGTCAGATTAATGCGCTTGTAGAGTTGAACATTTTTGCTGATTATTTTCTCACCCCCATGTCATCCCAGATGTCCATGTCTTTCTATCTTCAGGTCGAAAAGAGAATTAAGGTTTTTGATGAAAAACATTCCAGCATTTTTCTTCATATAATGGAGCTTCAACTGGGAACTGAAACGGTTCAAGGTTCAAAGGTTCCAGTTTCAGTGCAGCTTCAAAGGGCTTTGAGCAAATCACCAGACGAATGAATAAAGGGCTCTTATACCGGCGAAACCACTCGACTCATTTGGAAAAAAGTTTAAGTTTTATAAGCACAAATGCTTTTCGCCTTTGAACTGGGTTCAGTCAAAAAAATGAACAAATCTTTTCCAGAGTTCAACTCGTTCATTTCGATCCGTTGAATGAATCGAAAACATTAAAAAAGATTTGTTAATTTTGAAAAAGGAGAGTCACAAACGTGCATCACAGAACAGAGCAAGGTCAGCATTTGTGTCTTAAAAAACTTAAACTTTGTTATTTATTTTTTAAATGAGCCATCAGTTTCGGCTGAGATAAGACCCTTATTCAGTCAATTATAGTGTCGTTTAAAGCCCTTTGAAGCTGCACTGAAACTCGTCATTTGGACCTTGAACTGTTTGGACCCCATTGGAGTCCATTCTATGGAGAAAACCTGGAAAGTTTTCATCAAAAACCTTAATTTCTTTTCTCAACTGAAGAAAGAAAGACATGGGCATCTTTGATGACATGGGTGAGTAAATTATGAGCAAAAGTTATTTAAAAGTGAACTACTCCTTTAAGATAACTGTATAGAATCCATTTTAATGTATACACTGCCTTGGGTATATCTTTGCAGGTCCTGCCCTTTTTAATGTACAAATTGATGTACACTACAGAGTATTTTCCATTTAATGTGTGCGAGTCTCCAAAGACCATTTAAAGACAGAAAATGATATATAAAATATTCCATTTACAGGCACATGATGTGGTATTGTTGATTGCTTCCTAAGGGCAAATGTGCATCTAAATGGTGTTTTTGAGCGCTGCGCTGAAATGTTTATTTTCCCACCATCAGCCATCATCAATATGATCAAACTCACATGGATCCTTCTGTGTGGACGGCTCTTGGTGAGCGTGGTGGTCAATGACCCAAAGCATACAGTGTTGATGCAAAACCAACCAGGATGCAATATTAAAAAAAAACAGTTATAACCAATAACAAAATTAATTTGCCACGACTGCATAAGTTTAACGAGACGAGACCTGGGAGAAGGATGATGAAAGAAAAACAACTGACCTGGTTTCAACCTGGTATTAACATCCGTTCTCAGGTGATACCGGTCACTTCACTTTGTAATGGACTCTGACAGATCAATCAACCTGTCAATCAAAAACAAGGGTTTCAAATGTTACCAGTTATGAGAAAAGTATAAATACATTCCTAGACTTCATGGATGTCAACTAAAAGAACTTAGTATGTGATGTTGATAAAACTCACAAGTATGGGAACTTTAAAGGGGAATTTAAGGAAATGAATGTTCGATAGTTAATAGATAAAGGGTTAATAGAGGAAGAGTAAGGTTTCTGAAATTAACAAACAATGTAAGTTTAAATCAATAACAGATTATCTCAAATATCTGCACTGTGTTAAAGCAAGTAAATGAAAAGCAGACTGAAATATATCATATATGATCAGGGTTTCTTAATGGGATTCATCACACTGTAAAAAATGTTGTTGGTTTAACTTAAAATTTTAAGTTGATTGAACTTGAAAAAGTAGAGATAATGCAATGAAGGAGACTGATTTAATCATCAGAAACTCAAAATAATAAGCTATCTGAAATAAATAATATATTTAAGTTGATTTAACAAAAAAAAAATGTTGTGATAACAAATCTTGAAAATATATATATATATTTTTAAAAAGAGTGTTTGATGAAAAGCTATAACCAAAAGATAAAAGTTAAAAATAAAGTAATAGTTATTCAAACCCCTCCATGATTACACTGTTTACTGGTGCAACAGGGCCTGAGAAAGACTAAACAATGAGAAAAAGCAGAGACTGAGCAAAGAACTGGTCTCTGAATACACTTCCTGGAACCGTGCACTGGACTATCCATGCATGGAGAAATGCAACTGACAATGAATAGAAAACAGTGGCCATCTTCCCGGTTTTAATTAGTGTGTGTGTGTGTGTGTGTGATTGTATTTTATTTGCAGATGAGGGTGAGGTGCTGGCAGCGTCGCTCCTGTGACCCACCTTACTGCACACACACGCTCGCTCGCTCTCAGATGCCGCTCTGACACTCACAGATCAGCATAATGAGCTATAGTCACCACAAAAGGTCAGAGGTCAAAGCTATTATACCGCATCTCCCCATTAAAACACGGCAACGTGGCCCGGGGCAGCCGTCCTCACCCCTGCTCTCTACAACCACAATTAAGAGTAGCAACCACTGACCTGAAACAGCAATTAATATAAAGAAACACAGTTAGTTTAATAGCTGCAACACACACACAAAGTAAAGATGCATTCTTTGAAAGTGCACTAAACTGATGCAAACGCACATCAAATATGTGAAGTTTAAAGACTTGCAGTGGATTATAGCCCTGATGTGATCAAACCTTCAATTGTCTAAAATGAGACGAGTCCTAAATATGTCTTTGCTATGATCATTTGCACCATGTTCATGTAAAACAGTGACAAAATCCCACAGATGTACATCGAAAGGAGAACCATCGTATATGTTCATTCTAATTCGTATTTAAATTTTAAATTGTATGCATGCACTCTAAATTTCAATGCACGCGCGAAAAAAAATATGTCTTACTTAAATCAAGATATATTTACTTAAAGAAGCAAAATGAATGAATATATTAGGTCTCTAATGAAAAGTATGTTCTTAAAGGTGCATTATGCAACATTTCATGTTAAAGATACCCATTTTTCTAAGCTTAACCCTTCTGATGGTCCTCGGTCACTTCTGACCGAATAATTTCTGTTTTGAATTATTAAAAATCACATCTTCATCGGAAGGTTATGATACTTGGTGACTTTTTTGGCATTTGGTATGTGCATACAAAAGAGATTGTTTCAATTATATATTCAAATCCACCAAAAAAAAAAGTGTTCATAAACAGCTGGGGAATTGACATGCCTCTCCATTGAGAGCTGTATAGTACATGCCATCTAGTGGTTACACCATGATTCTACGCTTTTTCTCTATACTGTAACCAGATGGTGCTAATTTTCTTCAAAAAAATATTTTTTTCTGAAGGCCTAGACTCTATATTAAACAAAAATACTGCATTAATAATTTTTTTATAAATAATATATATATATATATATATATATATATATATATATATCCATATGATATAAAATAAGACCATAAATATTCCATAAATCTTAATAAATTCAATCAAATTGTCTCAAAATACTAACTTAAAAAGAATAAATATTATAGAACAAAAATAAATTGCATTGGTTTAACTGGGATGGAAGAAGTTTCATTTTTAGGCCTCCGGTCACTTCTGACCAGGAAGGCCCAGGGCGTGACTCATAAAGGAAGACCATCAGAGGGTTAAACAATTGTCTGATGGGCTGAACAAAGCCCTTCTCTGATCGCCTCTATAATCCTGTACAGTAAATTAATAAGAGGGATTCGGGACGTATTTGAGACTGGGTGTGACGTCATGCGCGTTCGTTTACGCTCACCTGGCTATGTCTGGCGACTGAAGCGACAAAACTTTAGTCAACTTTGGACAAAAGTAGAAGATGGATTCAAAGAGACTCACTCCAAACCCCAACGCAAACTCCATGTAAGACAAAGAAAATAAAACTTCTGTCTAGTGCCAGGCGTCGGAATAAGACGAGAGTCAAACATCAGGAGCTTCAGACAAATGTAGAGATCTTCGGACTCGACTAGGCAGCTAAACCGATCAGAAGTAATAACTTATATTGTTCATGAATGTGTTTACCATAATAATAAGCAATCAGTAAGTGGATACAGGAAACACATACAACAGTTCAACATAGAGATAAATGGAAACAAAAAGCTAAGTTTTCCCCTCACACACACACATATATGTGTGTAATTTACTCAAATGCCTTTCCTTTCATATATTATAAATGACTTGCAGATGTATAGCTTTATTACCGACTGTAACAAAAGATGTGTGTGGCTGATGCTTCCTTTGGTTATTGGACAGCTCGTACATACATGCAGTGTATAGTCCATGATGTGCACACCTCTGGTTGCAGTTTCGCTTGTCACCAGAGGGGGCGTAGTTCTGCAAAAACTCAGACACTTGCGTTTTGCACCTTTAAACCAGAAAAATCCTGGAATGTTTTCATCGAAAACCTTAATTTTTTTTGCAGACTGAAGAAAAAGACATGGACATCTTTGAAACACATGGAGGTGAGTAAATTATCAGCAAAAGTTTTTTTAAAAGTCAACTACTTCTTTAACTGAATACATCACAATAAGCTAAAGCACATGCAGGTCACTTTACTTCCTGAACAAGTGCGGCACCGATTTTTCATGCACACCGGTGCCCCTTTCCAAAAACTAAACTGCCAGTGTGAAAGCATCCTTAGTCATTTTGATTTCCAAGTAACTGTATTTTGATACAGTTTGATTTATATATATTTGATATTATTAATAGAAACATGACAAAAATACTAAGTAAGAAAAAACATTGTGTGTTTGTATTGCCATTGAGGGATAAATTCAGATATTCAACATAGTGACAGGTGATTAACTCCAATTAATCTGACATTGGATCGCTCGTGAAGAAGCCTAAGTGGAGAATCTGGCCTAATTGTACGTAATACAGTAAGATATAACAAACACATTCGATTATGGCTGACCTGTTTCCAGTGCTCTTGAGCCAGGAGTTAATTGATGATCGGTAGGCCTAAAATAGGAGGGTGAGTACCCGATACAGAAGATCCTCCTCATTACCACAGCACCCGACACACGTCCTTGATGAAATATCAGGAATGTGTTTTCATAGAGGGCAGAGATGCTTTTGAGTAATCCTGGCGCGGTCCTCAGTGTTAATACAATAGACATGAAGGTCTTTGTCGGAGGTGTTTCTTTGAAGTGTCAAGGGGCCAGAGATGATGACAAACGGTTGGAGGTTTTGATGAGAACGCCGCCGATTGGCTGAATAAACATGAAGGAGAGACAGCAGAAGATAAATGCACTTTACAGTCGCTATTAGCTGGAGTTTCGACTCAGCAGAGTCCTCTGATGGACAACACCATACTGCAGCCTATATATGTTTCATTATGCAAAAGAGCAGTGTGAAACACAAGATTTAAAGTCCCCATGAAATCAAAATTGATGTTTTTTATGAATATGTTAGTCCAACAGCTATCTGTAACCTTAGTTTTTAGAAGATATTCACGCTTCAAAAACTTCACAATCTCTCACTTCCGCCAATATGATCAATGATTTTGATGACATCACTGCACTTCAGGAAAATTCTCATCAGATTTCACGTCCAATCAAATGCTCTCTAGACTGTGAAACCCCCGCCCCCTACATTATAAATAGATGCTGAAGCTGCGGCTATAATCTGTCACTTGTTCACACATTTTATTATTTTCAACATGGTGAATAGCACATCATGCCCTATATAGGGGATAGGGGACGATTCAGACGGTGTAAATGTGTTTTTCATTGAGGCGGATTAAAGGATAGTTCACTTTAAAAAAACTTTTGCTGATAATTTACTTCACCCCCATGTCATCCAAGATGTCATGTCATTCTTTCAGTAGTGAAAGAAATTAAGGTTTTTGATGAAAACATTGCCAGGACTTTCTCATATAATGGACGTCGATGGGAACCAAACGGTTCAAGGTCCAGAATGACACTTTCAGGTACAAAACTGCAAACTGTTCAAAGGACTTTAAACGATTTCAGACGATGAATAAGGGTCTTATCAAGCGGAAACGATCGCTCATTAAAAAAAAACAGTGTTAAGTTTTATAAGCTCCAATGCTTCACCTTGCTCTGTTCTGTGATGAGCGTTTCGTGACTCTCCTGTTCAAACTCGTTCATCAAAATGAACAAATCTTTTTCCGAGTCAATTAATTCGTTTTGTTTGTTGAATAAACCAACTGACATGAAAAAAGACTCGTCCATTTTGATAAACGGGTTCGAACAGGAGAAAGTCATGAAACGCTCATCACAGAACAGAGCAAGGCGAGCATTTGAGCTTATAAAACTTAAACTTTGTTATTTACTTATTAAATGAGCGATCGTTTCGCTTGATAAGACCCTTATTCATCGTCTGGAGTCGTTTAAAGCCCTTTGAACAGTCTGCAGTTTGTACTGAAAGTGTCTTTTAGACCTTAAACTGTTTGGACCCCATTGAAGTCCATTATATGAGAAAAATCCTGGAATGTTTTCATCAGAAACCTTAATTTCTTTCGACTGGATGAAAGAAAGACGTGGACATCTTGGATGACATAGTTAAAATAGTGTTTTTATAATGATTTATGTAACTTGTTTCCTCTTTTCGAGTCTTGACAGCCACTGGTCCTGTATTCCCTTGGACACTTTGCTATACAAAACAAAACAGCTCATCAAAAACATATATATCCTTTAACCCTAAAACCGTATTCTGGACAAATGTGGGCAAAATAGTTGTGATTTATTTAAAAAAAAAAAAATACTTCCCTTGATCTGAGCGGTACAAGACTTGGCTACTTTTCCTAAGTTTGCCTCCTGAACACACACAATTTTTTTACTCAATTCTACAATGTTAGAAAAACTCCTTAATCTTGTATTTGGGTCACAAATAGGCACCCATAGAAATGAATGGGAAAAACTGTAATTTAGAGCATTCTAAAATAAGCCAAAATAAGACACCAGGTGACAGCAAAGTCACTTCATCTTTAGGTTTTAGCTCTAAGAACTTATTGGAATGATATTTTAATGTAGTTAAAAAAATAAAAATAAATAAATCATAAAAATAAGCATAATTTACATAGAAAATATGCTACTTTTTGAAGTAAATAAATTCAAAAATACCCCAAAATTAAAAAAAAACACCATAAAAGGATAGACAAAACATTATCGAAGACATTGATATAACATTTATAATAAATAAAAATTCAGGATCACACCCGAGTCCTCTGTGCCCACATTTGTCCACAATTACCAGGATTAAGGGCTAAAGTGAATACGGTTTGAGGGCTACCATGTGTGAGGAGATCTCTCCCTTATATGTAAAAGCACTTTGAGTACCTAGAAAAGCACTATATACATGTATCGCATTATAATGTACATTAGAGTGATTATTTGGAAGGGGCTCGAGCTATATATGTGTGTGTGTGTGTGTGTCTACTGTATATGTCAGAGAGTTCACTGACACAAAGGATGGATGGCTGGAGGAGATCTGCAGCCAATTATTTTCAGCTTAATGGTCCCTCAGGTATCAGCAAGAGGAACAACAAAACGACTGCAGGAGAACCGAGTCCTGACAACCCCGGCGCTCTGTCACCAGTGAAACACTGCTCTGCCAACAATTCCCAGGAGGCTCTGAGGGGAGGGGGCGACCTGATTGGCTGGCTGGCCTGAGGGGGAAACTGCCATATGAGAGATGATGCTTCGGAGCTTTCTAATATTGAGAGGTTTTAGAGAGTTTTGGAGTTTCTGTGAAATTGTTGTCACAATGCGGAGCGACTTATAAGACCAGAAATATATTGAGCATTGCTGTGAGAGCGGCACTTGAGGCATGTTTAGTATCTTGCTGAAACAAATAAATGCTATGCATTACAAAGATTTACTGTAGTATGCACAAATTATATACATGTCTGCTAAAAATACAGCATTCCATCAGAAATAAATTAAAACTAGGGATGCACCGATATGACAATTTTGGCCAGATACCGATAATTCTTTATATTTGAATAACCGATAACCGATATATTGGCCGATAAATCTAAATCCAAATTTTTGGACAATTTTTGAGAGCCTGATTATAAAAAAAGTCTCCTCATTAAAAGTCAAGATACAAACACAATTATGATGTTCTTATTTTAAAGTTGTGTAGCCGATATCAGACTTGCGCTGCACATTTTGCACTTTAACTGGATTTTCCTTTTTTAAAGTGATTTCAATCATATTTCAAGCAGTTTAATGTTGAACAGTGCACGTCTAAAGTGCCTCAGCTCAAGGAAATAATACATTATTTATCGGCTTTTAGATATCGGACTAAATGTTCTGGTTGGGCTAGATAACGATAACATTAAAAATGATCATTTATCAGGCCGATACCGATAATGTGGCCGATATATTAGATGCATCCCTAATTAAAACATCTATTAAAATATAAAACAGTTATTTTAAATGGTAATGTTGTCCTTTCACTGTAGTTTTGATCAAATAAATGCAGATCTTAGTGCACTCAAGACTCAATGTTACGTCACGCATTACTTTCTGGTCTATCCAATAGTTATCTAAGTCTTGGAGTATAAAAGATTGTTACTTACATATGTTTGAGTTCGTAGATGAGACGCAAACATCCACCTCCACCAGGTCCAAACCTCCACCGGGGTCCGAATGTGAACTATACGGACACCTTCCAATATTTGTGTTTTCATTTTCTGGTCTACACTGTCATTAGAGATATCATCTCGAGTCTTTCTGGTAGAAATATGATTGCGTCAACAATTAATCTGTGCAGTACATCAAATTTACTCACTTGTGTCAAAGAATAATTTGGACATTTTGTTTGAAAGTTTCTCTTCACCTGTTGAGTTAAACACACACAGGACTGAAGTGATTGGAGAGTTACCTCTGGAAATGCATTCAGCAATGGTTTATGTGGACACATATTGAAAGAAAGCAATTGTTCATGTGCATGCATTGGTTTAGTGGTAACACCACAGTATAGTGATAGTTTCTTTCAGATGTCTGTCAATAAACCGACCTGTTTTTGCTCAGAAAGATTCTCTTCAAACTGTTGCTCCATCATGACAGACCTGAAAGAACATAGATGGAGAAAGAATGAATAGATAGTCATGCAACTGAAGCTATTACAAGCAATATGGGAGTTATTCTGCAAATACGGCACAAAAGCAACATATACTGTACAATGAAAAGGTGCATTTACAGGTACTGAGGTGTAAAAATGCATTTACACAGAAATCATATTGCAAAAGTAATGTTATTGAAGCAATGCTTTAAATACAAAAATTTGATTAAAAAAAAGAAGCAAAATAAACATGTCTTAAAGGAGTAGTTTACTCACCCTCATGTCATCCAAGATGTCCATGTCATTCTTTCTTCAGTCAGAAAGAAATTAAGGTTTTTAATGAAAACATTCCAGGATTTTCTCCATATAATGGACTTCAATGGGGTCCAAACGGTATAAGGTCCAAATGAGAGTTTCAGTGCAGCTTCAAAGGTGTTTTAACCGCACCAGACCATGAATAAGGGTCTTATATATACTGAAAAGATCAGTCATTTCAAAAATAAATAAAAAAGTTTAAGTTTTATAAGCACACATGCACACCTTGCTCGACTCTTCTGTTCAAACTCGTTCATCAAAATAAACAAATCTTTTTCGAGTCATTTGGTTGATTCAACGAATGAATGACTCGGAAAAAAGATTTGTTAATTTCAGCCCATTCTCATCCCAAAGCGTCATATACTCATATACATTGTCATATACAGATGTATTCGCTTTGGCAAAAGCGTCACTATATGACGCCCTAGATGAGAATGCGTTGGAGAGTCACGACGCGCATCACAGAACAGAGCAAGGTGAGCATTTGAGCTTATAAAACTTAAACTTTTGTATTTATTTTTTAAATGAGCGATCGATTCGCTAGATAAGACCCTTATTCATCATCTGGTGTCGTTTAAAGCCCTTTGAAGCTGCACTGAAACTCTCATTGGACCTTGAACCGTTTGGACCCCATTGAAGTCCATTATATGGAGAAAATCCTGGAATGTTTTCATCAAAAACCTTAATTTCTTTTCGACTGAAGAAAGAAAGAAATGCACATTTTTAAAGTGAACCACTCACCAAGTCACGTTTCCTCTACGGTCGCCCTACAGGTTGGAAGTGGAATTGTCCATTACCGCCGTCGTAAATAATTTAGCCTCTGTCACGGTTTATCCGGCACCGGCTTTGGAATGAACGATGTCCCACAAACAAGGTAGAGTATGTCGCATGATTTCATGAAAGTATGATGTATTGCGACATCAGAAATGAAGAAAAATTAAATAATGACTATTGTAACACTTGATGTAAAGCAAGACAAATTTGTAGTTTTCTTATGTCTCATTAGAACTACAGAAACGCGACCCGATCTGGCAATCTTACATAGTGTGGTTATAGCAGATAAAGGACCGCAAACCGAATCCTTAAGTGCCTTTCACCCTGTTACGAAACCATTTTTTTAGGTAAAAAAATCTGACTTAGTGTTGCTTTAAAGTTGCAGTATACTGCATTACATGTCAGAACTAACGCTTCTTAGACGAGCAGTGTGGGTCAAAGTGGTGTATTTTACTTCTATATTATGTCTTAAAATTGTATTTGGAGCAGGCACAGAGCCACCTCAATCGTTCAGTGTAAAGACGCCTTAAGTTGCGTCTGTTTTTGTGAAATAACCAGCAGGTATCAGATAAAAGCAGCCACTGTGCGATAGTTTGGGTCTGTGTGCTGCTGGGTGGTGCAGCTCAGTGAAGAATAAATGTGGAGGATTGTGTTGGAGATGATGTGAAAGCTTTGTGTGCTTTAGTTTGCAGTCAGCAGTAAAGCTACAGCTTTCTTCTGCCTCTCTCTCGGGAGGCATTTCAACAATAAAGCGTCACACGGCGGAATACTTACAGCACAATATCCATTCATGCTTCCAGATCAGCCTCCAATGCAATGTTTCGAATCCTTGAGGTTCAATTCTTCTGGGAACGGGCAGAGAAGCGGGCGAACAGAGAGAGAGGAGACTAGTGTCGTCTTCCTCCTCAGACACCACAGCGGCGGGACCCGCGGCTCTTTAAAGCGTTCCCAGAAGGCATCTGATATGCATTGAACTCTGGCGTGCCTCTGGCTACACTTTCTCAGCAGCTTAGACATCATAAAATATTTAGTTGTGCTTAACACACACAGGTAAGTAAACATTCAGAGCTCAACTTAGAGGTGGATGAAACATTGAGGGTTCATGCCCTGTCATGCTCTCCTTTGGTTCGTTTGGAAGGAGAAACAAAACGAAACAGAAATGTGGCGAATCCAGAAAGACGGCTATTTAACCGTTCTAACCTGAAAAGTGTAATATTTAGATATTTATTTGCAATGTTCTCTGTTAGACAGACATTCAGGAGATGGTTGCGAATTAGCTCTTATCAAGATTATAACAGATGTTTGTCTGCAAGTATAAACTAGATAGTATGTTACTGAATAATTGTGCTATCAGGCAATGGTGCACTCTTAAAAATAACTTCTTAATTGGCATCTTTAGTCCCATGAAGAACTTTTAAAGGAGTAGTTCACTTTTAAAAACACTTGTGCGGATAATTTACTCACCCATGTCATCCAAGATGTCCATGTCTTTCTTTCTTCAGTCGAAAAGAAATTAAGGTTTTTGATGAAAACATTCCAGGATTTTCTCCATATAATGGACTTCATTGGGGACCAAATGGTTCAAGGTCCAAATGAGAGATTCAGTGCAGCTTCAAAGGACTTTAAACGACACCAGACGATGAATAAGGGTCTTATCTCAGCGAAACAATCACTCACTTCAAAAATAAATAAAAAAGTTTCAGTTTTATAAGCACAAATGCTCGCCTTGCTCTGTTCTGTGATGCGCGTTCGTGACTCTCCTGTTCGAACTCGTTCATCAAAATGAAAAAATCTTTTTTCGAGTCATGACTCGAAGGGTCCTAGACAAGACCCTTATTCGTCGTCTGGAATCGTTTAAAGCCCTTTGAACAGTTTGCACTGAAACTCTCATTTGGACCTTGAACCGTTTGGACCCCATTGAAGTCCATTATATGGAGAAAATCCTGGAAAGTTCCCATCAAAAAACCTTAATTTCTTTTCGACTGAAGAAAGTAAGATGTGGGCATCTTGAATGACAAGGGGGTGAGTAAATTTTTAAAGTTTAAAGTTTTAAAAGTGAACTACTCCTTTAACATACATTGAACTTTTCCATTGCATAAAAGGTTCTTAGTGGAAAAAGATTTTTTAGATTATTAAAATGTTCTTCACACTAAGAAAAAAAGTCGTTTTATATGTTCACTGAAGGTTCTTTGGTTCTTCTATGAAAATTTTGCATGAAAGAGTGTAAAGTTAATGATTTAAAGGAATTAACTTAAAAATGAAAATTCTGATATTTTGAACAATGTTGGAAACCAGACTGGTTGGAAACCGGTCATTTTAAAGAAATAAGGGTTAATATTGACCCTTATTTCTTAAAAATGACTATTAAAATAAAACATGATACTCTTTTCCTTTTTTTGAACTTCTGCTGTAGAGCTCACAATCACTAATGCCCTTATGAATTCATTCACCGACTCGTTCTGCGCAATCATCCACAATCGGCTGGAAACCATGATGGATGAAAGGAGAAAGAGAAGCAGACAGTGAGGGCAGCCTGGTCACCTGCTGGTCAGAGAGCAATGACCACACTTCCCAGCGGGTTTACATGTACACGCAATGTGTCTACGTACGGCATGCGCACGTATGCATTTGAACAAAGAGCTTCCTCAGCGCCAGCTTCCAAGAGAAATATGAACATACTTTTCCTGTTATAAATGTGTCTGTGTACCGGAGCATCTTTACTGTGTGTGTGTGTCGGTCAGAGAGCGATGACCACGGCCGCCTGCGCTCTCACAGGGGGGTTCATTACAGCGAGTGACAGGGCCTCCACTAAAACGCCGTCTGAGGAATACACACTCTGCGTGGGACAAAATAAACACCCGGCTTCGAGTGGGGGCACCATAAATTATTTATATCACCGGCAGAACAGCAGAGACGCTCTTAATATCGCTACCTGCTCGTCTGGACGCGTAAAAGATGATTTATGTCTTATGGCCACATTAAATTTCACTGCAATTGGGCCTTGTGCCTTCTGGGGTCTGGGGAGACACAAAATGGTGGTTATAAACTGCTGCAGTTGTTCTCTGGAAACACGGAACCGAGTCTGAAGCGGCCCAACGGACTCCTCTGGCTTTTGTTTATTTCTGCACAACATGCTTTGGTCAAGCTCTTTCAGTTCTGTCATCTTCTGTAGATGATACAGAGATGGCGTTATAGTTTCGTTTAACGTTACATGTGAGGAGGATTTTAGGGATGGTAAGATTCACCGATGTGCATCGGCATAAAAGCTTAAATTTAAATAAGTGTGCATTGTATACAAGTTGGCATTTATCGCGATGCATCGTTTCTAACATCTGCATCAGTAAAAAAAGACTGATTCATATAATTATTAGTAGATGCGCAATACTTTTACTATTTCAGAAAGTGACGAATCTGCTGCGTTCAGAGCCGAACGCAAATAGAGCGTCTGTAACGACTTTCCATGTTAAAGGAGTAAGTTAGTTCACTTTTCAAAAAACATTTGCTGATAATTTACTCACCCCCATGTCATCCAAGATGTCCCATGTCTTTCTTTCTTCAGTCGAAAAGAAATTAAGCTTGAATTAAACGGTTCAAGGTCCAAAAGACCCTTTCAGTACAAACTGCAAACTGTTCAAAGGGCTTTAAATGATTTCAGACGATGAATAAGAGTCTTATCGAGCGAAACGATCGCTCATTTAAAAAATAAATTACAAAGTTTAAGTTTTAGAAGCTCAAATGGTTGCCTTGCTCTGTACTGTGATGCCCGTACGTTACTCTCCTGTTCGAACTCGTTCATCAAAATGAACAAATCGATTCCGAGTCAATTCGTTCGTTGAATGAATCAAATGACTCGGAAAAAGATTTGTTCATTTTGATGAGTTTGAACAGTAGAGTTACAAACGTGCGTCACAGAACAGAGCAAGGCGAGCATTAAAAAACTTAAACTCTGTTATTTATTTATTAAATGAGCGATCGATTTCGCTTGATTAAACCCTTATTCATCGTCTGAAATAGTTTAAAGCCCTTTGAACAGTTTGCAGTTTGTACTGAAAGTGTCTTTTGGACCTTGAAGTGTTTGGACATCATTGAAGTCCATTAAATGGAGAAAATCCTGGAATGTTTTCATCAAAAACCTTAATTTCTTTTTACGACTGAGAAAGAAAGACATGGATATCTTGGATGGCATGGGGGTGAGTAAATTATCAGCAAAAGTTTTTTTCATAAGTGAACTGTATAAAAGCCATTTTAATAGACCATTTTGCGAGATGTAAACAACACTGGTCTAGAAACATTTCCTGTTTCGGTTTGTAACTTTTTCTTTATTTCACATGTAAAGAAAACATGTTAACAATGTTTGTTTAACTTTTTGATTCAGTTTTATATGTTCTGTTGGTTGTATTTTATCCCAGCTTTTATGTAGTGTTAAAAAACTGAAACAGGAAGTGCTTCTGGACCAGTGTTGTTTACATCTTGCAAAATGGTCTATACACTGCCTTGGGTATATCTAAAAGTTTACCATCTATGCCATATTGAACTGCATAGCATCATATTTTCTCCATTGCATCATAACATTGAATCGCATCGCGTTGAATCTGAATCGAAATTTGATTGCATTGCATCTTTAGCTTATATGTATTTTTAATGTATCGTATTGTTGGCTATGCATTGAGATGTGTATCGCATTGGCCTCAGACATGGAGATGCACATCCCTAGTAGGATGCATTGTAGAAAATCATGTGGCGATGTGGATCAACACCAATCAAACTAATCATGAAACCAGTTAATGTAGTATCGGCCTGCTTGTCATTTCAGTTCTGAGCATGAAAAACATTTGGAAATGTACGAACAGTGCTAAATGAGAGCTGAATATATCAGGACAGAAGAACAGAAAAGTTTCATTATAACATGCAAAAGCATGCATGCCATTTCTGAAACGAGAAGAGAAAGACACCAAACATCATGCCAGAATACTCAAACTATCTTAATATTTCATATCTCCATTAAAATGAGCCCTAGAGGCATGTTGAGTGGAGAAGATACAGCATTAATCCCTGTTTATTTACATTTTGAGTGGAGGATGATGTTTATGGATGCGTTTTGGGCTTGTATACACAATCCAATATGAAAATCATTTACTCAGAGACAGTGTGATGTGATGTGCATCTAACAGGATTTCAACCCGTTAATGGCCAGATTTTCACTTTGAGTTATTTGCACAATCTTTCATAAGTCTGTACGTCATATAAAGTTATCGTATCTCTTCACAATACTTATTTGGGATTTTTAAGTTTCGGTTACCTGGACTTTCAATAGAGACACATAGAGATTCAAAATATCTTAATTTGAGTTACGAAGATTAACCACAGTCTTATGGGTAAATGATAACAGAGTTTCATTTTAGGGTGAACTATCCCTTTAAGTGTGTTTTCCACATTACTTTGTTACTTTCACAACAGTGAACATATCTTGCCATGTAGAGACAATAATAAAGGGATTTTGCCCACCAGCCACTAAAGTTGCAATGTGCATTTCAGGTGTAATTACCCAAAAATGTCAGCATGAATTAAACTCCACATTGGACATTGTGTTGTAAAATGTCAAAAGCTCTTCTTAAAGCGGTCTACGGTTCAAAAAGAGACATGCATTTTTTAGTTGCTTTCCTTTTAAATGGATTATTATAAATATGCCTCGTGTGCATTAGAGAAGGGTGCCATTGATTTTAAAGCATGATTTTTGCATGGAGTACATGGCTTTTAAATCTTCCCAAATCATAATAGCTCTCCGAACTAATGAAATCGCTCTGTGCCTTTTCTAATTTCCTGAAATTTTCCCTCATTACTCATTTTTAATGGAATATAATGGTCGCGGTTGGTGGCAAAGGGACCCTGTTCTATACCTCTCACGTCGACAAACAAAACTCGGAGAATAAAAAGGCTTTCCACTGAGATCAATGCTAGTGGAGGAGAGGAGAGACAGGTCTATTTCTTTTCCTCCATTGCTCGCTCTATCTCTTTCTTCTCCTCCTGTTTAAGGGAGCTCCCCAGCCGCCCCCGGTGACAAATGGGGGTGGTTGAGAAGTGGCCGTTTGGTGTCTGGCATCAGCGCAGTCACGGAAGAGCCTTCGAGTCTTCAGGGTGGGGAAGACAGGCCCTCGACCGCAACCGGCGGAGAGCGGGGTCCTCAGGGGGCCTGCAGGCGAAACGGACCCCCATAAATCAGTCTGTTTGAGCTGTGCTCACCATCCATCTCAGCCCTAACGTCCAGAGGAGACAGAGAGAGAGAGAGAGAGAGAGAGAGGCAGGCCAAAGACAAACAGGGAGGTGTTTGGTGAGCAACCTAAATTCTCAACTTGCAGCATGTGTGTTTCTAAATGTGAGCATATAAGAGAGACGCTAAACACTCACGAGGACAACAAGGAGGATTTTCTTCAAATCACATTGATTTTAAATCTTGACTCAATGAAATCAAGGCACATTATGTTTTAAGCTGCTATTTTTGCATTTAACTATTTAAGACCAAAATTGAAATTGTCCAAAGCAACATCATAAAAAAAACATAGTAATGAAATTTAAGATAACTTAATCATCTTTAGTAGCAATATTTTGTTTGGCCAATTTGAATCTGTTCATTTACTTTATATAATTTAATGCAAAATGCCATCAGTCCAGAAGTTCTTATCAATCGATAATAATTAGCATTTGCAGTTTTGCCAGACATAATGTGCAGTATGTTTAGACACACATAAACCTCAATAATATTAAAAATCAACACAAAGTAGCACAACACATAACTAACAGCATAAATTAAACAGCAAAACAATTAAAGCAAAACTGAAACAATCCCTTAACAGTAACTGCATGTTTTGAATGCTGAGATCTTACAAATCATCAACATTGTGGAATATTAAATTGTTTGTTCAGTTTTTCTTAGGCTAGTAGGGAAATATTTGGGAGAGAATTGTTGGTCCATTTTTTGTCACACATATCAGTTGACTTTATCAGTGTTTTTACCAGTTCAGTAAAAACAGCAAAACATTATACAATTAAAAATATTGTGCAGCACAAGAAGGCACAATAAGTCATGCCACCATGGCTGGAAACATCATCAGACTGCAACAACAAGCCATTAAAGACATAAGATGATTTTAGGTTAAAAAAAGACTGAAAATCATAATGACGGACAGGAAGTTCAGCTGTCTATGCCAAAGTTGGTATCTATGTTCTCGGCATGACACAAAGAGTCTATTAAGACCAGTTTAATTACAAATTATAGTTTTGGAAATTTCATTATAACTTTTTGACCACAAGGTGGCGCTGTGTCAAGACCTTTTGAGTATCGTCAGGGCATGGTGTCGAAGACATACCGAGTTTTATAACGATACACCAATGCGTTTGTAAAATATAGCATTTTATGAGAAAATTCAAAATTGCCGAAATGGAAAAATTGAACGTCCATTGACTCTGGCAACCTGGCGTACTGCACCGAATCTAAAGAAAAAAAAAGAAAAAAAGAATAATAATTCATATCTTCTGACCACTAGGTGGCACTTAGCTGAAATTGTACAGGTAGCTTCAGGTCATGGTTATAACACACACCAAGTTTGGTCAGAATATGGTTATGCAGATATAGCCCCACGTTCATTTTGGAGTGCTCTTCTTCAAATTGGTTCACAGTGTTACCTGAGAACGGTTTGACAAATCAACTTGAATCCCATAACTTTTTTTCTTCATGGTCTGAAGTTGTTTAGGTTCAGAATTTCACGATAAAATCAGAGCAGCAGTCCAGAACGAGTTGGAAAAAGTAGTTTTGGGGAAATTCAACATGGCAGAGACATTTTCATGACAGAAAAAGATGTCAGGATACAAACAAATTTGAATGCATGTACAAAATAAATTTTGATTCTATTCAGTTAAAACATTATTTACAGTTGGTGGTGCTAGCTTTGATTAAAAGTTCAAAAGAACAGCTTTTATTTGAAATGGAATATCTTGTAACATTATAAATGTTTTTACTGATCAATTTAATTCTCCAAAATTATTTAATGAAAAAACACTTTTGAATGATAGTGTGTACAGTGTGGATGAGACTAAATGTATGTGTGTGATATAGTCATGTGAGGGACTGTGTGATGTTAGTGAGTGTGTGTGTTGTGTCTCCCTGTGGCTGTGACCATATATAAGGCGACTGATGTTCAAACACATTCTCAGAAACCCTGCAGATGCCGTAGGCTTTCAATATTACCGATGGCAACACAATGTCTTCAAAAGACCAGATGCTTGCACAGGCAAATACAGCTCTCTCTCAAACACACACACACACACACCACACACACACACACACACACACACACACACACACACACACACACACACACACACACACACACACACACACACACACAGTTACACTCACTCACTCATACCACTCACTCACACTATCATTCACTCACCCACTCAGACTGACTGCTCACTCTCTCTCTCTCTCACACACACACAGTCAGTTACTCACTCACTCACACACTCACTCACTCTCGCTCACTCACTCACTCACACACTCACTCACTCACTCACTCACTCACTCACTCACTCACACACACACACTCGCTCACTCACTCACTCATACTCACCCACCCACTCAGACACACTACTCTCACTCACACACACACATTCACCCACACACACACTCACACACTCACTCACTCACTCAGACACACTCACTCTCACTCATACACACATTCACTCACCCACCCACTCACTCAACCTCACCTCACTCACCCACTCACACACACACACACACTCACTCACACACACACACATTCACACACACACACATTCACTCACCCACTCACTCACTCACTCACTCACTCTCACTCACTCACACACACACACTCTCACTCACACACACACTCACTCACCCACCCACTCACTCAACTCAGTCTCACTCTCTCCACACACACACACACACTGTCAGTTACTCACTCACTCACACTTCACTCACTCATCCACTCACTCACACTACTCACTCACCCACTCACACACAGACTGACTCTCACTCACACACACACACACACACACACACACAGTCAGTTACGCACTCACTCACTCACTCACTCACTCTCACTTACTCACTCACACACACACACACTCACTCACACACACATTCACCCACCCACCCACTCACTCACAGACTGACTCTCACTCTCTCTCAAACACACACACACTGTCAGTTACTCACTCACTCACACTCTCACACTCACTCATACCACTCACACACACTATCATTCACCCACCCACTCACAGCACTCTATCTCACACACACACAGTCAGTTACTCACACTCACTCACTCATTCACCCACTCACTCAGACTGACTGTCTCTCTCTCTACTCACACACACACACACACACACACACACACACACTCACACTCACTCACACTCACTCATACCACTCTCACACTCTACACTCACCCACCCACTCACTCAGACTGACTCTCACTCTCACACACACACACAGTCAGTTACGCACTCACTCACTCACTCACTCACACTTACTATCACTCACTCACACACACTCGCTCACACGTACTCACTCACCCACCCACTCACAGACTGACTTACTCACTCTCTCTCTCACACACACACACACACACACACACACACACACACACACACACACACACACACACACACACACACTACAGCTACTCACACACACCCACACACACACACACACACTTACTCACTCACTCACTCACTCACACCACTCACACTCACACATACTCACTCACTCACCCACCCACTCACTCAGACTGACTACTCACTCACTCTCACACACACACACACACACACACACACACACACACACACACACACACACACACAGTCAGTTATCACTCACTCACTCACTCATTCACTCTCACTCACTCACTCACTCACACACACACTCGCTCACACATACTCACTCACCCACCCACTCACATCACACTGACTCACACACTCTCTCCAAACACACACACACTGTCAGTTACTCACTCACTCACACTCTCACACTCACTCATACCACTCACACACTATCATTCACCCACCCACTCACAGACTGACTCACTCTCTCTCACACACACACAGTCAGTTACTCACACTCACTCATCTCATTCACCCACTCACTCACGACTGACTGTCTCTCTCTCTCACACACACACACACACACACACACACACACACACACATACAGTCAGTTACTCATTCACTCACTCATTCACTCTCACTTACTTACTCACTCACACACACACACACACACACACACACACACACACACACACACACACACACACCCACGACTCACTCACACACTGACTCTCACTCACACACACACACTCACTCACTCACTCATCACTCACTCACACTCACTCATCCACTCACACACTACTCACTCACCCACCCACTCACTCACAGACTGACTACACTCTTTCTCTCTCTCTCTCTCTCTCTCTCTCACACACACACACACACACACACACACTCACAGACACGTCTCTCTCTCTCTCTCTCTCACACACACACACACACACACACACACACACACACACACACACAACCATCTCTCTCACACACACACACACACACAATAGTTCCCTCATGACACTACACTCTTTACTTTCATTCAGGGTTCCATAAAGAACATTTAATATATACACGGAAACATTCTATTGCACAAAAGATACAATGAAAAAAGTTTTAGTGAAAGTTACATTGTTAATGTTACAGTGAAGGGACAAAACTTTGTTCTTTCTTAGAACAACTAAAAAAAAAACCTTCAGAACCTTAATTTTTAAAGGATCCAATGAGAAGACATGAGGGCAAAAGATTTCCAAAATGCAGCATTGGATTGAGGTGATTATGCAAATCCACAGTGTTGACCAACAGAAAGCTGCTTGGGTTGAAGTGATTCTGTCCAAGTTGTGCTTCACACTATCAACGGACTTAACTTTTCCCCCTCAAAATGTCACTGAAATTGCGCTAACATCACAACACCCGCCAACAAAGTTTTGCACGGCCACTCACCAGAGAGTTCACCAGACTTGCACAGTGATGCACACGAGCAATAGAAATTGTGTCACGACAGACCTCAGATCTGAGATGGTGGACACAGCAACAAACAATCACAGTCCCAACATTAAAAAACAGCAGCGAGGGAGCGCAGTGTGTGCATGAAAGAGCACAAGAGAGAGCGGAGATTTCAAGAAGTTGCCATTACATCCCCCGTCTCCCATGGTTGTGAATTTTGTATGCGGCGTTAAAACGCCATGAGAAGTCGCTCCCCAGAGTCGCAAATGTGCCAAAAGCAAGCCAGTAAATAACAGTCTCCATTCTTCAAATGAATGCTAATTTCATACTGTATCTCTCTCTCCCTCGCTCTCCTCAACTTTGTTCACATATTGATGTGCTCTGAAATCAACTTCAAATGGCGCCAGCAATATCGCTGAGAAAGGGATCCCTGATTCTTCTTCGCGTCCTTTTTTCTTCCTCAGCGATGCCCCGAATGGCGGTTTCATTAGCTTGCCGCTAATTAGCCTCCTTCTGCTGATTTGCAAGTCGATGGCGGTGGCTGCAGGACAGGCATCTCTAAGGCTCTCGCCCCTCTGATCTTGGGGGTCCTCCAGTCTCCCCTCCCCGTCCGTCGAGCGCCCAGCCTTCTCCACAATTAGTACTAAAGAAATTCATGTTCCTTTTCACAGATACATTATTCATATTGTCTCTGAACGTAAATAAATCATCCCGATCTAGAGGGCTGAGACTCAACCTATCCCTTTCCTTTGCTACCGAGTTTGGTCGAGTGACCTTCACCCATTTCCTTCTCAAACGCCTTCACGGCTAGGGTCAGTGTGTCGAAACACCAACACACAGCTCCGGATAGATGTCTGGATACTTAAACCAATGATTGTCTGATAAATACGAGCACTAACAAAGCTGTGATTCTCTCCAGGCCGTCAGAGTTCAAGTAATCCGAGTCGCGTGCTTATCTGTCCGTGATTTCTCTCTCTGCCATTGATCAAGCGTTTCTGGGAGAAGCGCTAACTGGACAGACACGCTGCAGTCATTTCAATGATTTAGTAGCTTCACTTTGTGCTATTATTCATCGGTCTGAAGGGAGGCCAGGTTCGGCCGAGAGGCCTGCATGTTTTATAACCACTGGAGGGCAAAGCTTTCCACCACAGCCCTGCACTTCTGTTAGGAGAGACCAGACTCTTTCACACATGGAGATGTGCTGTAAACACAAACCGAGAGGGTTTTATTCACACACACACTAGTGTGGAGGACGTGGAGACCAAAAAGCTGTTTGGACTGACGCCTCTTGACCGTGCCAAGTCTCGGACTCATGCTGCACTCTAGAAGAAATGCTTCTATTTAGAACCAGAAATGGTTCCATCCCCCGCTTCATATATGGAACTCCAAAATGGTTCTAATATAGAACCATTTTTTGGTAAAAGGTTCTATTGGCCAAGTACGGAACCTCAGGGTTCTATTTAGAACCCAAGTAGGAACCCTTTTTTTAAGAGTGTAATAGAAACTTTTAGGGGTTCCAATGATGTAGCGCTGATAGAACCTTTTAAGGTTTCTATATAGAACCTTTTCTTCTAAGAGTGTGAGTCCACCAGAAATAACACTATTTGTTGTGTCGGAGAGTGTTCGACAGGTCACCAGGCTGGACAAGAAAACTGGTTAACTGGTATCCCACCCTGGTTAGGCTGGTTTGTTTTTGTTGGGGTTTGTTTTGTTGCTCGAAATTGCTGGTGAACACACTGGAGTACCTGGGTCATGCACGACTCAGAATTGAATAATTGGCTCCCATTCAATTAAATTGTGTGAATCTGAAGAGAAATGGCCACAATAAATAAGGAAATTTAAAAATGTGGTAACACTTTACAAGACTGGTGCACTAATATGCATTAATTCATGCTTAACTAATGCACTGATAATCATGAGTTAATGTATAACTCATGAAGAACTAAACCATTAATTAATGATTACTGCATCAGCAACTAATAAAGAGTCTATATGATTAATAGATTAAGTAATACATGAATTGCTATTGATTCAATGTGTCGTTGTGTATGAATTCCTTAACATATTTTATTAACTAATAGTGTAAATCAATGTGTTAATTACCACAATTAGTCAAAGCTATGCACTTCAACTTCCAGTTGTCTGCTTTAATTAATCATTAGCTAATGATTTGCAAAGGTATCATTATGTTATGACTTTACTTGTTGAGGCACATAGTCATTTAGTAATTGTAGTAATTTGCACATGAATTTGCACTAACAATAAAGTAATTAATCATGTATTAATGCATATTAGTGTACCGGTCATATCATCTGGAAGTTGAAATACAAGGCTTTGGCTTATTCTGGTAATTAACATATTAATGAACACTATTAGTTAAAAAAATGACTTATACTGGAATTAATCCACAATTACATATTTAATTAATAACAATTAATGTATGAACTAATACATTAACCTTACAGACTCTTAATTAGTTCCTAATGCTAAAATCATTAATGAATAGCTTAGATAATCATCAGCTACACATTAATTCGGTTATTATTTGTGCATTAGTTAAGCATGAATTAATGCTTATTAGTGCACCCGTATTTGTAAAGTGTTACCAAAAAGGTATCTGTTTCTCTGTTCATCTACCCATTTATATCCATCAAGGCTGGTTCACACTGGGACGATTTTAGAATTATTGCGCTCATTTTCCAAACCTGAGAGATAAAAAATCACGGGACCGTACAGGTTTTGCTCGTACAGTGTGTGGTGCGCAGCCACATGGCAAAATCAACACACGAACCAATTTGACTCACGAGCCAGACTGATCTCATCAAATTGCGTGTGTATGACACGCCAATTCGTATTTCATTTCTGGCGTGCCATTAACACGTATAATCGCTTTTCAGCGTGTTTATGAACGCCGTTGAGTTAAAGTTACATTACTGTATATATAATATGATCTACCTAAACCCCATCCTAAACCTACCCATCACTGGGTTTAATAGCATTTATGAGTCAAAAATATCGCTCCCCAGATGTAGGTCTACATTTTGATTCGTTTCGCTCGGACATTTAACGGCGTGTACATACACGCGGCATATCACTCGGACATTAATGGCGTAGACATACACGCATACACGCGGGTAGCTCAAAATGCTTACACAGAACACGCCACTTAACTTGAAAGTGGCGTGTATGTTTACGCAAAAGTCATGATGTCATGTTGCCCGAGCATTCCCAGGTCAGACGGAAAATCTCGCAATATTCCTCAAGATCAAACGTGACTTCAGAGTAAACAATCATGGCGGACGAAGAGGGATGCAGTGTTGTTAACGAAAAAAAACGTCTATCCGGACTTTCTGGGTGTGCCGGCTGTTTTGATTTTGTTTCCGCGGTGTTTCCTCCACGCCTTGTCACCTTGCTTTCTGATTGGCTACACGCCACAGTCCTACAGATCGTGCCATCCGTCCTCCCGGCGGGACACCACACACGAGGAAAAATTGGGCCAATATTGTTGATCCCCTATTTGAGATCGGAAATGGCTCCATACATCCTTCCGAGCACTGAGAGCAGTCTCAACACCCCACACACAGCAGGAATATCTATCAGATTATTTTTAGTTGAGAATTCAAGTATCTTACGATTGTCGGAAAGGGTGATAATCGGGCTAAAATCGGCGTAATAATCCTGCCCGTGTAACCAGGCTTTAGTCTATCCTGCTTTCTCTGCAGATCCACCCGGCTGTTTTTTAAACTTTTCCAGACTTTCAAACAAGGCGTTGTCTTGTTTGTCGCATCTAACTTTGCTTTTATTGTTAAAAATAGTTGTATGAATTTGTTTAAATTTCAACCCCAGCTTCTTTGCATTTAAATTCAGAAACAAGGCATTCGATTCAACTTGGCACAAGCCCTATGCCGTCATGTTGACATTAGGGGTCTCAAAGCACTGTGAGAAAACTAATACCCACCTTTTTAAAATGGTCTTTTTTTTAACCAAATATCTTGGCCGGTTCTTGTCTCTGTGAATCAGAAAGGATGCAAGGGTGATAACAGGTAAAGCAATTCCCCCGCAGACGGACAATTTCTCCCTGCGTCTAATCCCCCTTCAGCGGTGTTTGTGGAGTGTGCTATTAGAGACTTTCTATGGACTCATTTGGAGCAACAAATAAGCAAATATGAATATGTGGCTTCATTTTTCTACCCAATTAGAGCAGATATTGGGCGTTGTACAACGTTTCGAACGAGTTCTAGGTTCAATTTCGGTTTCCATAACTGCTCTTCAGAGAGAACCAATGGCACCATTTTGGGTGATTTGTTGCACAGATTGACTTACGTCTTTGTGCAGGATGGGGGCTTTGACTCATTGAGTCAGGGGTGACGGGAATGGGCACCCTGTGGTTTTAGCAAGTCTGCTGAATTGCTAATGAAAGAGGAGGGGCCGAAACGGACGAGGGAAACCAGAGAGCAGGACCGAAGACAGGCACCTCATCTGAATCATTTAGGCCAGGCCCAATTATAGATCTGATCCGTTAGCGAGAAGGGAAACAGGCCATTTTTAAAGGCAACACAAATCAATGAGAGCTGACAGTAATCTGTTCTGACAGAAAGACCTGTAAGCGGTTTGAGGGTCATTACCACTCCGTCGCGCAATGCATTACGGCGATGAAACTGCGTAAATGGAAACACAAAACAGTGGGAGGCTGCGTGCCATCTGCATCTGACGACTGCTTGTTTGTTAGCCTCGATTTTACTGAATCTCCTCTCGTAAACTGCTGAGGTTAGCTGCCCAGCCCACCTTGACCGCGCCTTTATCTCCATACTCACGCTTATTGCACTTCACTCTCCCCCTTGTTTGAGGCTCCAGCTGATACGCAGCCATTGATAATCATTTGCAGGAGTTTTCAAGAGCTGTCAAAGTTCACAAAGCAGCCTGACTGCTTGGAGGGAGAGCGAGGTGTTAGGATATCGATTCCCGTTGAATCCACACACACACACACACACACAAGAATTCATAACGCAGCCTGTCATGGATCGTCAGCTGCCCAAAATCAGCAATTGTCAGTAAACACTATTAGCATAGATTTGGGCACCGCGTCAACTGAGACATTGCGGCCCGCACGCCCATCTGTAGTGGCCTGAATCCTGGATCAGGGGATGGTGGAGGTTCTTCTCAGAACCCAGCCCAGGGGAGAACGGGCAGGGGGAGGCCTGGCTCGGCCAGCGCTTGGCTGGTTGTGTTCAGCAGCAGTATCATTCCCCTCGCTCCTGGTCGCCATCTGCCACGGCGCTGGTGTGAGGAGTGTGAGGAGTGTCAGGAGCGATGTGGGCTCGTGCGAGGCAGCTGGAGTGATGGCGGCCCGTGTATCGGCAGGGGAGTACATCGATTTTCATGTCGGCACGTTTTTACATCTCATAACACAGACCTCGTTCGCACCTATCGCGTCTCATTGTGTCGATGCGCGGTCGGAGAGAATCGGTTCTGATGCTAAAACCAGCTTAAGCGGGAGAAGATCTCGGTACCGCGGGACCTAATTAAGGAGACTTAAAAAGCATCTATATTACTATTAGGCATTGATTTGCATTGGGGAACTTTGACTTTTTTGGTATATTTGACCTTATCCTTGTGAAAATTAACAAATGAAGCAAGGAAAAGTTGTCCATTTTACAATTTGTCTATTTTGCAGACCTGAAAACTAGACTATACAAATAAAAATTCCTCACAAAAATATAACAGATGGTTAATGGGTTAGTTTAGATAATAGACTGAGAAAGGTCATAACCTTATGAAAAAAGACACCGTTTATGCATGCTTCATGAAAACAACAGTTTTTGTTTTTTTTTGCTTTAGTTATTTGTAAAGTATTACACTGTAAATATGAATGCGGTTTATCTAATAAAAAATTGTGGCAACAGATTACAAGCAATATTATTAATTCAATTTAACAAATTAGAATTGAGTAATGATGAAATTAATTATTTTAAATTTAAAGCGAGTAAAACGTACATTTAAGTCACCATTATGGTGATCGGTGTTTGTTTTAGGTTTGTTTTCTCCTGCTTGTTAACATCAGGTGTCTTCAATGTTGGCAATATAAAGAGTTCTTAATTAATCTTTGACGTATGTCTGTTATTCAGATATTTTTGTAAATTTACTCATTTTAAATGGTTGACTTTTAAGGAGTTATTTGATTATTTATTACTCAATTCTAATTTGTTCAATTTAATTAATAATATTGCTTGTAATCATAATTTATTGATTAGATAAAGCATATTTATTTTTACAGTGCAATGTTAATTTGATCATTTACTAATGCAAAATTATAACAAAACATTGTACATGTTATTATTTAATGGACTTGTGCTGACAATTAACTTTTTATTGTATAATCCTACGTAAAAATTGTATTCTTTCAATGTTAAATATTAATAAACACTATTACAAATGTATTGCCCAAATTGAAACATTAACAGGACATTATTGTTAAAGGTTGACCAACCACACCACCAGTTCCTCCTCGGATGTGAGATTGGAGCGTCTGCATTAGAGATACAATGAGAAAAACTGTGAAAAAGTCGTGAAGGATAATACGAAACTTGTGATTCATTCAATTTGACTTGCAATTTTATGCAAAGTAAAGCGTTTGACAACAAGGAAACCCACAGTTTTTTGTTGTTTTTTTTGTTTTTTTTCTGCCTGGCGCTCTTTTGAAGTGCAATAGTGCAATCTTGCATCGTTTGCTGTAAAATAGAATCCCATTTGCCCTTTGTCAGCACAAAACACTTGGATATGAAGGTTTCACTACTGAGTAAGCAGTGAAATCTCAGCGCAGCCCCCTGAGACACAGGAAACACACAAAGGTCCCTTCGGCTCGCCGATCCTTTATCAGCACCCCAGTTGCCACACAATCACTTTAGGACTCATCAATTATTCAAATCCTACATGAGCGCAGGGCATTGGCAGACAACAGCAAAAGTGTGTTTACAGACCAAAGACAAAACATGGCATAAGATTTTTGGCTTGGCTGTGGCCTCCTAAAATGATCCCTGTAGAATCATAAGCCTGCGGTTAAATGCATGCAATACTACGACTAATATATCTGCATTTCACTTCATTACCAGCTGCTACATTCACACATCTATTTCTCAGATATTTAAGTAACAATACACTGGGCTGATCCAAATCCATTGACTTACTTGGCACAAGTATTTACGGAATATTTTGCATGACTGAATATTCCATTTCCTAGTTTGTACCTTGACTTTATTAATAATATTTTATGTATTTTTATAAACACACTCTTAGAAGAAAAGGTTCTCATATAGAACCTTAAAAGGTTCTATCAGTGCTGTATTTGGAACCCCTAAAAGGTCTCTACAGAACCCTTTTTGGGTTCATAATTAGAACCCTTTAGGGTTCTTTGTAACTAGGAAAAAGGTTCTATATGGAACCTTTTGGGTTCATTCATTATCATTTGTTTTGTCCTTTCCGGATTAAACATTTTTTTGAATATTTTTTTGAACACACATTTATGAATACATGTGAATGATCACAAAATTCGAGATATGGGGTTAGAAAATGTGTATATTTATTAGAGCCAGACCGATATATTGGCCGGCCGATAGTTATCGGCCGATATTAGGCATTTTCCAAAATATCGGTATCGGCAGTTATAATGGCAGTTATAATACGCTTCAATCATCTCTCCTTGGCTACTGCAAATCTATTGCTAAATTATGGCTCATCATAGACTAGCTAACCACAAAGCTAGCTAATGCCACTATCATCAGTGGAAGACCACTAACGTTAACATTAATGAGCTTGGAAACCCCATTGAACTTTTTCTGCCTAAATAAATAATCTCTTTTTAAAATGCTTTATCATATTATTTTAGTTAAAACTCATAAATGATACAAATAACTATGTTAGGGAAATCTGTTAATGTTAAATCTGTAAATATATATATATATATATATATATCGGCATATCAGTATTTTAAAACCCCAAAATATTTGTATCTGGTATCGGCCTTCAAAATCCTTTATCGGTTCGGGCTCTAATATTTATATTACTTTATGTAGTTAATCAAGATCACACGAAGAGTGCCATTTCAGTTTTTCTCCTCCAAAAATCAGCATGATTAAAATGTGATATTAACAGTTTAATTTAATTACAACTACAAAATGTTGCAGAATAATGTAATATAATAGCCTATAAAGAACCTTTAGCATAAAAGGTTCTTTGGAGTTGAGTAAAGAACCCTATGCTTCTTATCTAGAACCCCAATGAACCCTTTTGAACAGTGCATCTCCATTTTTTCTGTTTCTTAATTTCCAGATGCTCTGATGTAACCTTGAATAAAAAGTACAGAACAAAAACAATAATATAAGACTGAAAGAAAAGAAATAGCTTGACTAAACCTTGCATACCACATCATGACTTGTGGAATGACAAAGGCAGCTGTTTCAGGCCCGCTCACAAACTATTGTGTTTTTCATTGTGGCTGACACACCAGCTGAAACATCGCTTTATAACGTTTTACTTGTCCTTCTGTTGACGTTCACATTACCTTGAAAACGGTGTAAATTGATGTGACAATTAGACCAGCGTTTTGCTGTACCCAAAGGATGGCCGGCGTATATAATGAGCAGGTTTTAGGATGAGTTTCAGCAGAAGTTGTCACAGTATGCAGAATGGTCTAATTATCCCGCGTATGCCCGGCTGCAGGTGTGTGATGGCTGGTTAATAGGGTCTGTTAGTGATCTTACTACCGTGGGTTTTGTGGGCTTTCGGGTCACTGGAGTGACGTAGACGACGCACGGCGCACGCCTATGTTCTGCGTAATTGCTCACCTGTCTTCAACACTAGCCACGCGCACACTTCCCTCCACAATCCATTCCTACAAGTCACGTGCACAGGATGTTAAAAATTCCAGAAGGTTATGCTAGTAAATCTAGGACTGTTGGTCATCAATCTTAGAATAATGACCATTAGTGTTGTTAGGCAGTAAAACTGGCTCTACTAAACTGGTTTCTTTACAAATACATGATGTTTCCACCGCCATCAATGTGTTGAGACAGACATACACAGATCGACAGCGCCATCTCCTGGACAATGACATTTTCTGAGAGATAAAAGGAAAGGAAAGAGGATTGCATGGATGCTTGCTCAAGTCTCCAACTCTTCACTCTTCTATTAATGTATATTAAACCAAAACTGCATGAAATAAGGCTTTTTTGTTTAACCGCACTGGCAGATTTGAATCTTTTAAATCAAACATGAAGTGTTTTGGCTTTTAATTTGAACACGTCAACCTTAGGCTACTGTTATCTATAAGCATGTTATAAAACAATGACAAAATACGCATTTAGAAGATATACACTACCGGTCAAAGGTTTAAGGTCGGTAAGATTTTTTATGTTTTCAAAAAGAAGTCTCTTCTGCTCACCAAGGCTGCAATTTTTTGATAAAAAATACACACAAAAACACAGTAATATTGTGAAATATTATGACAATTTAAAATGACTTTTTTATGTTAATATATATTAAAATGTAATTTATTCCTCTGAAAAAAAGCTGAATTTTCAGCATACGTTACTCCAGTCTTCAGTGTCACATGATCCTTCACAAATCACTCTAATATGATGATTTTATGCTCCAAAAACATGTATGATTATTATCCATGTTGAAAACAGTTTTTTACATTTTTATTTCAGGATTCTTTGATGGATAGAAAGTTTTCCTCGGTAAGGCACCGAGGTGCCGATATGGTTTACACAGATTTCCTGGGCGAGTACAAGACATGGACATTCGCGTATAATAACAATTATTTAAAGACATAATTAAAAAATATAATAAATATGTGATTTAGTGATCAGCAAAATCTCCTCTCTTGCTATTTTTTTCTATTCAATTAACATGCTATGGTCATTAAATGGCTTTCCTGAGCAAAATGTAACGTTATGTGACATAATTGTTCTCCTGCTGTTATATTGACCTCTTTCCATGGTTTAAAAACACTAATTGGTCGATATTATGTATACTTTTTAGCTGTAACGTTACCTTACCCTTGACTGTTGCAATGTGAAAATGAGATAAATAATGGACACAAATGAAAAACATGAATTTGTTTATTTGATTTTATTTATTTATTTATTGTTGCCAAATGGACAGGTCTTTTTATAGTTTCCTCGTTAGCAAACGTTAGCCTAGCTAGCTTGCCAAGCTATTTTCATAAATAATCTGTAAGATCGTTTGTACCTTCATCTGTGACTGGAGGCCACTATCTAACATCATCAACCCAACAAGTCATGATTCTGTCTGGCTGTAGCTGCCATCGAGGGTGCGTTTGCGTTATCACCGAGGTTTGTTTACATACCGGTGCATGAATGCCTATGCCGGTGTAATGGCTCAGTTATGGCGTCGCCACAAGATGGCAGCCCACACAGAGAACGCTCGTCGGATTCGTGCTATAAGCTAAACAGTTTTTAGAGATAAAACTCTTTACATTCGATTATCATGAAAACAAAATGTCAGGGAGAATGGTCGACTAGGTACCTGATGTGTTATAAGACCAAAGGTTCATTTTGCGCCAGAGTTCTCCTTTAACACCATAATCTTTTACACTGAAGAAGATAACAACACTGCGGGCTTTTAAGGCATTAAAAACGCCACACCTGATGAAGACAAAGAAAAAACAAATAACGTTGGTTTGTATAAACAAAACATTAGTGACTCACTTCCTATACGCTCATGTTTGTCATCGCTTCATATTTGCATGAACTTCACTGCACCCAGATTTTGCAACTGGAAAGTGTTCACTGAAAAATTATTGATATGCAGTGTGACTTGCCGGATGTTTTGCAAGACAAATCTCAAACAATGAACAAACTGCTTTTTAGGAACATGTCTGATCTAGTTATTCAAGGTCAGCGGGTTTACCTCACAGTGATGTACACAGCCTGCATGTTACGGGAATGGAAATGTGGCTTTAAAAAAACCTAATCGAACAAGGTCTGTGAAATCAGCGAAACTTGTGGATTTATTTACTGATAGATTTATAGATTTCCTTTTATATGCGCCAGTTATGCCGAGTGAAGGCAGGATCCATGTACAGGACAACTTTATTAAGATAATAACACCCTATGTAAACCAGGGAGAACTGAGAACCTCAACAAAACAGAAATCATGACAGCATCTTTCATAAACAAAGAACAATAAACCAACACCAAAATATGATCCATAACTTATCCAGATTAAAAAATCATCTGAACAGAACTACAACCATCTTCACTTAACTGTCATCCAATCAGCATTGGCTGATCATCAAGAAATGCTTAAATTTGATACAAACTCTAGTATCAGATGTAACAATTTATAGAAGATGTTCTATTCCATAAACTTTCACAGTACATACCCTCATCATGTAGCAACATCTCTTTAGTTGAAATACCATTCATAGAGATCATGAGCTTGTTTATATTCTCTGTGTCGTCCTATATGGTCACAGGCGGTGCAAATAGCCAGAATAAACTCTTGGGTTTGTTGTATTAAATGAGGAGTTGCAAAGAGATACTTCCTCCAGTCAAAGTACCTGCGATACGCTTCATCGTCCTTGTCCAGCTGAAGCAAATATTCTGCTAGTGACTTTGGGTCTGGGAAGTCGTTCACATGAATGAAGGCATCGCACGGAACAAAGTTTCGTAGTTTTTTCTGGGAGGACCCAGAACCACAGGGACGGTTCCTACAGAAAGCGGCCCGTTTATCTTCTCGGTGATGTAGTCCTTGTGGATGGAGTTCTCAAAGGAAAGGTAAAACTTGCAGCTAGCTAGAGTAGGATAGTACTCGCTAGGATCCAAGAAATGTGCATAAGCCTTTCCGAACATAGTCACTTGGATGTGTTTGCTGAATTCTTGGTAAAACTTGTTCCTTGTGCCAACACCTGTTGAGGGAGCATTGTTACTCACAATCCAACACACCAGTTTGTCCTTTTTGGGAATTACAAACTCCGTATCTGGTTTCTTCCTGGTGTTTAATTTCAACCGTACAGGAATATCAGCATCATGTCTGTAGCTGAGAGTGAGATTGAACAGGTTTTCCAGACCTGGTATTCTATGAGTGTTGGTTGGTGATTCCAAATGTAACCAAATCCACCTCTGGAAACGGAGGACGAGGAGATGGAGGAAGGTTGGTCAGGTCCCAACTGATCCCTCTGTGATAAACTATGACAGCATCTGCATTGTTGTAGAGAGATCTATCATCCGTCAAATGACAATTGTCGATATTGTAAAACTTTTTGCAGTCACTGAAGTCAAATCTGTAATTTTCAGGCCAGACCCAGTAGTAGAAGAACAGGTTTGTCTTCTACGGCATCAGTAACAGAGCTCTTGCTCTCAGGAGGGTTGTTTGGTCCAGGTCTGGGGAGTGGAAGAGGACAGTTTTTTGAAGGTTGAAACCAGAAAAACATCAAGCTCAGAAAGATGATACCAGCCAGCGTCACTAGACCCAGACGACACAGTGTTGAGCCTTTTGTCATTGACATTTTCTGTTCTGAAAACAAAAAAGGGATCATTTGTGTTCACAGACAAGAACAAACATAAATTCCTCAATAAAATGACTACAATATGTTCACAGCCAGGCAAGTGCACACATGGACATCAAAGGGGGCTTGAGCACCTGCCCTTTTTTGGAGAGAAAGTGCCTTTTTATTTTTGAAAAATGTATATTATATTCCTGTTTGCGCACAGCTTCCCTGTCAAACAAATATATTTATTGAATAGTGTATCTAAATATCAGGTCAACGCGTCTGCTCTAGTGAGCTCACGCAACACAGTCTCATGAAGATGAGTATCTATACCACAAATGTCATTTCTCGTGGCATTTATACACCAAAAATGTTTTTTGCATGTTTGTGCTATGCACTAAAAAACCCTGGGTTAGGTCTCAGGGGAGTGGGGAGTTCTGTGCGTATTATAGACCATTTCACAAGATGTAAACAACACTGGTCCAGAAACACTTCCTGTTTCAGTTTGTAACTGTTTTCTTTATTTCACATGTAAAAAAACATCTTAAAGGTGTTTGTTTAACTTTTTGATTCAGTTTGAAATGTTCTGTTGGTTGTATTTTATCCCAGCTTTTATGTAGTGTTAAAAAACTGAAACAGGAAGTGCTTTTGGACCAGTGTTGTTTACAGCTTGTGAAATGGTCTATACGCCAAAAAGCGCGCGAAAAACGTGTACCATATACACGCAAAAACTGTTTTTGCCGTATAAATGCCATGAGAAATGACATTCGTGCTATAGATACGAACTTTCATGAGATCGGGCTCGCTGCGCTGCCGTTTGGACTTTGATCCGAGCGGATAAACAGTCTGTGAGGCGCGTGCGGTTCAAATGAGTTCCGTTACGCTTTTGGCAAATAAACATTATCGAACATCAAACGCGATATTGATACTGAGTATTTACTCGTATTTATATTGAGCATTGAATAAAAAATATCAATTTAAAGGGATAGTTTGCCCAAAATTGAAAATTCTATCATCGTTTACTCACCTTCAAGTTGTTCCAAACCACTATGTGTTTATTTGTTCTGTTGTACACAAAGGAAGATATTTGGAAGAATTATTTAATCAAACAGATCTCAATCCCCATTGACTACCATAGTATGTATTTTTCCCCGTTTGACTAAGGCTGTCGAGCCCCAGTGGTGCGTTAATTCAGTTTTAGTGGCATACCACCTACCGCAAAACACAATATCTGGCCAACCACCGTCATTCACGCAATATGCAGGAACGTAATGACTATAATGTAAATACTATACAACCTATACAAATATAAACCAACAGACTCTTCTCAGACTCCTTTGAGCTGGGCCTGACTTGTGCCATTTAGGAGGAGCTAAACTGAGCCCAAAACCCCCTCTTCCATGCTGTAGTCCCACGATATCCCCAATTTGAAGGGCAGCCTGGCTCTACTACAGATTTCTTTGCTGACCACTTCCTACCAGTTTTTAACACAGGGGCTGCCTCCCTTACACATTTGTCACGTGGCTCTACTAAGGTCATTTCAACGCATTCTCATCCTTTAGCGTCATATAGAATGCTATATGACAAAACGGCGCATACTACGCACATGGCACCCGTTATCGTTAATATGACACACGCTGTGATGGGTAGGTTTAGGTGTGGGGTAAGGTAGTCTTATATTACGCTAAAGGATTTATGACGACTTGGGTTCGCGTGTTATATTAACAATAAAGGGTGCCATGTGCGTAGTATAGTGCTGTTTTGTCATATAGCGTTCTATGTGACGCTAAAGGATGAGAACGGGCTGCTCATTTCCAGTCTGACCTTGGCACACTTTACTATAAAGTCCCACTCTACTGAGGCAGCGTGGAACTCCCAACCACTTCCTGATGTATGAACTTATTAACGCTTTCAGCTTATCCACTGTTGTCAAAGAAACCTTGTACACAGTCAGTAGCCATGTTTCCATCTACTTGTCTAACGAATTATCTGAAGTTCGTCAAAAAAACACGTGCGAATAAAGCTGGTGAAAGTGTGTTTCCATCAAACGGCTTTAAAGCGAATAAAAACCTGTACGTAATGACGTCACATGCTGTTTTGCGATCAAATTGGTCTATCGAATTGATTTGAGACATTTTAAGGTGTGCACTGAATCGAACAACATTCAAGCAAACTTTTGCGAACAAAGTTTTGTTAGACAAAACGGATCACGCCATCTACCAACAAATGATCAAGTATTTCACAAGTTGAAGCCTAATAATGCTTACCGGTATGTGCCAGCTGATAGCGACATATGTATGGGATAATGTATTCGAGGCGGTTGTTGACGGGGTTGTATTCGCTATAACAACCGCCTCGCTATATATTATCCTGCTTATTACATATAAATCAACCAAATAAATAAATAATTTGACACAAAATATTGACTTAAAAGTGAGTTTATTGATTTAAAAACGAGTATTGCTTCTGCTAAAGAAAATAGTCTGTTCCGTCTCGGGAACTGCGTCCATGGCAACGGTGTGTAGCAGCGCGCAGTCTGTTAACCAGAAATAACAGACCACATTATACATTAGAACTCAACCAAGCCACGTAAAAACAAGCAAAACTAACCTAAGAAAACAACAACGCTATAAACATTGCTATGAGGATGCCAATCATGTGAGAACGACAGCACTCCTTCAGTTCTGGGAGATCGTGGTTCATAACCCTTTGGTTGAAGCATTTTTTTTTTGTTGCTTTGTCCACTTACATCTGTCTTTATTGACATCCGCCATGTGTGCGCAAACAGACTGGCCGGAAATGAAACTCGATATTGCAACCATAAAAGGTCATAAAACTTAATCGCAATTCATTGTTTATTCGGCAAATAACGTTTCCATCAGCTTTTATTGCATTAGCCGTATATCGATCAAGAGAAAATCCGATGAGACCGATCGTATTTCATTTGAGTCGATTTTCATGAAATTTCATCAAATTTTACTGTTTCCATAAGGCATTTTTCATTCGATATCACTTAATTCGGATAAAAACGTGTCGATGGAAACATGGCTATAGACCACAGCAACCACAGCAGTAGACCAAACTGAAAGCACCAGAGTTTTAGCTTGCCTGGTAGAGCACAGCTGTTTATGCTCTTCATCCCTTCCATTGCTTGTCGTCTCTCCCACTCGAACTGTGTCCTTTAAAATCCCAATCGCACCATCTCCCAACTCTTCACCGGCTTCTCAGAAACTGTTGCCTCACCATTAATGAAGAATGTTTATCTACTACCTTTCCTTTAACTAGCGAGATGCTCCTTGATTTAGAGGGCTTAAATTGCATTCGTGCCCATTCAATATTACCTGTTAACTTCCCCAATAACCGACTAGTGCAGGCTACTGTTGTAGTCATGGTTGTCATGTCATCCATGTATGCTCTGATTGGTGGTAGTCGCATCCCAGAAGCCAAGCTCATGGCACTGTTAACTCTATCAGTTGAACTATGCGTGCTGATCCAGACCACAAAACAATATCTGGTCGTAGGTTAGTGGTGGCAATCTCAGGTGGAAAAATAAGCCGTTGATCAAGATCAGCATCTTCCAGTCCCTATAGCAGCTTCCAGTTGTCCTGGGCGAGAATTGGTGCTAACACCTTTTCTTGGTGGTTGATCACCTGGGCAGAGGAATATTGTCTTCTGCATCTACTGTTATGCTAGAACAAATGTAATTGAATGTAATTTATGACCTTGCATGGAAAATCCGGACGTTTTTATGACTTAACATACATCAAGAGTCCTTCCCCCTGAAATTTGGAAATCTAAATTGGTGAATTTAGAAGAAATCTACAGATGGAGCATAGTAGATTTAACACAAATGTGGATTTTTAAGGTTTTATTTGATGATGAATAGAAATTGAATATAAAATAAAACTGAAACTCCAGTTTTATTGGTTTTAAATAAGCCATGTAGTCTTTTTAAAAATAAATGGTTGAAATGAATGCAGTTATTCGAGTTCCTCACCTGATTAAGGAGAAGTAAAATGTGTAGTTTGGCGTCGCATAAAAAAGCCAGCATTACAGGATTACACTGGATGACTAGAAGGAAATGAGGAAGATAACTTTTGTGAAAAGGCTTGTAAAGGCATGCCTGACCAATGCCTGAGAAGAGATAGTATACACTGACCAATTACAATTCAATATGCAAATACCACAAAGACACCATCCCTCCAGGCATTTAGCAATCTAACCAAACCAGATAATCAAGATTTACCCATAACAGTAGGCTGCAGGCTGCAAGTGTCATGTTTAAAGCACTCTAAAACACTTTGTTTAACATGAGTGCTAGGTTGTGTGTATTGCTGAGAGGCCATAGCCTGAAGGAGAAAGGAAAGCTGTACAACATATAGCCTACAGTTGCTTTAGTCAGTTTAAGTGATTTTGTTTCACTCTCCAAGTACACACGACTGTGTTTGCAATTTGTCATGAAGCAACAATTACCTCGGCTATTCACAATGGAAAAATGAATGATTTTAATGAATGTGTTACATGCATGAATAGGCTATATGCACGCATACGTTACGCATTTGACGCAAGTATGCTCTTCAGTTTCTAAGTTGGGGAGATTAAAGCGGAGGAAAATCCAGGAGAACGGGATTATGGCAGAGTCTTCAAACTTTACTGTCCTCCCGTCTTCTGAAACGAAACTTTCATACGTTTAGATGTATAAACACAACGAAGGGGTGTATGTTTTGTCTGTTTTTGTGACCATGGAGTATAAAATTCAATATAAATTCACGGTATTGCATTGGACTCTACGATCGGCGGAAGTTATCGAGCATCCTTATTACGGTGCGTGTCCACTAGCGGCAAAACTCCGCTCAGTGCCGCTGGCAACGCTTTTTTTTTCAACATATACACACAGTATAATCATCAGAGATGCACGCGATTACATTCGGCAAAGATATCCCGACAATTTTATTTACGCACTAAATCCAGCATAAACTCCGGCACAATTTGCATATTTTTAAAATCTCAAAACAGACGTCAATCCCAAAATGCATTACGTGAACGTGAAGCTCGAATTCCATAGGAATTACTTGAAAATGCTCGCTTCGCTGCGCTCGCTCCGTGGCAGTGGACGTAACGTTTCTCTTGAGGCTAACCATGGAGTATAAAATTCAATATAAATTCTCGGTATAACGCCGCCTTCACACTGGCAGTTGAAATTAGCTCCGATGCGGCTACGAAGCGACCGGAAGTCATTCATTTCCTATGGAGATTCGCAGACCGCATGCGGATGGGTCCGAAATGGGTCCGATCAGAGTGCGGTGCGAAGAAAATTGTGTCCGTTGGTCATTCCGGATGCGTTCAAAAATTTGAACTCTTGCGAAAAGCTACGGACGGTTCCTATCCGAAAATTCCAGCGGAAGTTGAGCGTTGCTATGGTACTGATAAACAAACCTGAATTATTGACGTTTAATAAAATAAATAATGATTTTATAATGAGAAGTTGTCATGTCATTTTCTTATTTTCATGACTTTCTAGCGTTATTAGGGGGGCAGTTAATACAATTAAATTGTAGGCAGACATTAAACTATTGATCACCATATCACAGTTTTTAGTCGACCTGACATGTCAGCAGCCTTCCTATTATTATGTCTAATATAACCCTCATCAGAGAGATCATACAGAACTGACAGAATCAACCTTTCTCTCTTTTGAGAACCCACGTCCGACGCTTTTCACTGTGTAGTACGACGTCCGTTGGGAACGTATTGCGTATTACGGAGCTGATTTCAACTGCCAGTGTGAAGGCGCCGCTACGAGCGGCGGAAGTTAGCCGCCGTTCCAATGCACATGACATTTGCATTCGATTGTCGCATTTCGCCCCCTAGTGTCAGTCGCATGGAACTAATGATTTTAATGAATGTAATGCATGCATATATCTACACAAAACAAATGACCCTCAATAGGCCTACATCTCAAATAAAAACAGTAGATTTTATAGAGCTAATCAATATAAATATTGATATAATTAAATAAAATATATTTTTCTGCTATAGTTAATTATAACCAACATTTTACAGAAAGAGAGTTTACAGAAACACATTAAAGAGTTAAAATATTGATAATTAATTGATAAAGTAATTCTAGCCTTGCGCTCATAGTTTTTATTAGAATACATCACTTCCGGTTGGCCGGTCACATACGGTCTAGCCGCAGAAGTTCAAATCGGATCCATTTTCCGCATACGCATATGATCGGAACTCCCGCAGCTCCCATACGACTCTCCATTTGAAATGAATGACTTCCGGTTCGACGGCGGTCGTCTGCAGTGGAAAGGCGGCTACTCCCGTCTGCCCAATGGAGGATTTCCGATAGAACGGGTGAAGCTCTCTAACCTGACTCCGCCAGATGGATTTGCTCCGCATATCCATCTGGAAACCTTCCGTTAAGGTAGTTTTGGTAAGGGGCGAAAATACTGGTTAGCTGATTGGCCTATGTTGGTGATAGACGGCCCAAATCAACCAATCAGATGAACGAAGCACATGACGTACTCAAACTTGCTGCTACAGGTAAACCTCGTTAGCTCAGCAAATAAGCAACATGTCGGCAAAGGATATTTGCCGTTTATGTAACTACAATTTGCGAATAAAAGGCACCATTTCAGCTGCCCGGTCCATATTTCACAAGAAGGATGCAAGAGAAAAAAGCATTAGCGAGCGGCTAAAAGAATTAGGGACTACCGCTGTCTGAAAATGTTTCTAGATCGCGTTGCTTCCGCTTGATTGCGTCACACCTCAACCCGCCTCAAAGCCAACGCTGATTGGACGTTCGTTTGGTGAACTGCTCCCAAATTTTCTTTAACGGAAAGTATCCAGACTGATCTGCGAGTGAAACCTTGAAAGCTCGCGAGATCAGGATGGTCTCGCGAGGCTAGAAGCTCTCTGCGTGTCTGGCAAAGTTTTTGATTAATGTGATTAAATTAAATACATTTTTTTTTTCATGTATTAACTCATTATTTCATCTGACTTCATAAATGAAAAAAGGTTTTAAGAATATCTGAGCATCATTAAATGTAAGAAAAATGTATTCAATCCATAATCAATTCAAAGATGAATAAATACAAAACTTAAAATGCTATGGAATAGAGAGAGAAGATGAGAACCTGACATTATAAAATACATGATGTGGAGTGCCAGTTACAAATCACCCTCTTGATGCAATTAATTATACACCCAGACCAAGACAAAGTGTTCTTTCACATAGAACACTTGCTTACAAAAGGAATTTGCATTCAGAGGTTAAACCTTGAGCAGGAGCACACCCTGCCCTATGTGCCAGTTACCTCTCAAATACCTTATTTAGGTTTACTTATTTGGAAATGTGATGCTTTGTACTGAGGAGGGTGAGACTTGCACAAGAGTTAATTTCCTTTGTTCTCTCAGAGAATTGCTCCCTCTTCCAGTTTTTCCAGTCTTGCACGGAGTGCAAACCACAGCTTTATTGCAGAGACTCTCTATTTGTTCATACTGAAGCAAATGCACAGAAATGTGTCCCTGCTCTTGATATTAAATTATTGACTTACATCATTGGTTTTAATGTGGGGAAAAAAATCTGAAATCAAGAACTTACATAAGTTCTACCACCAGACCTCGCAAAACCGGAATACTGTATTAGCGTGGATCTAGGTAATTTTTCACTGATGTAAAGATTCTGATGTGGATGCTTGTTTTCGCCATGTAATTAAACCATTAAAAAGATGATTGCGACTTTTTATCTATCAATTACCACTTTTTATCTCACAATTCTGACTTTATAAATCGATATTGCGAAAAAATATTAAGTTGTAATTATGAGGTAAAAACTCGCAATTCTGACCTTTTTTCTCGCAATTCCAGGGTCAAAAAAGGTCAGAGTTTATTTCATGCAATTACGCTTATATTAAAAGGCCAAACTCAGTAAACTCCACACTAATAAAGCATAAAATGTACAAAAAAGCAGATGAGCCCAGAATAAGAAAGCAACACGTTTAATTAAGTGGAAACAAGCTTCCATGGACTGTAACGTGAGAACATTACATTGCCTGTAACTCGCAATCTGTTTTGTTATCGCTAGCGATTTAGCGATATGCTAATTAGCATGTGCATTTAGGGCAGTGTTTCCCAACCCTGTTCCTGGCGGCACACCAACACTGCACATATTATTTGTGTCCCGGATTAAACACACCTGATTCAACTCATCAGGTCATTAACCCATGTGATTATGAGCTAATTAGTTGAATCAGGTGTTTTTGATTAGGTTGACAAAGAATACGTGCAGTGTTGGTGTGCCGCCAGGAACAGGGTTGGGTGCTTTCACACCCGGATCGATTTGTTTCATTCCGGAACAGATCCGAAACAGAATACTTTGTTCCGAATCCATTTAATACGTCACTCTGTTCACACCACACTGTTGTAAAGCGGTCCAAAATCGTGCACTCTTTCAGGACTTTCCTTACGCCCTCTTCTCAGGCGGTCTCGGCTCAGTTGTTTTGTTCCGATTATTTGGTGGTGGTGTTATTTCGTGGTTTACCATTTGCTCCGAATTGTCATGTGATTCCCTTATCTTCATTTGATCCCCTTTGTCCTCATGTGATGATGTCATGTGCTTCCCAAGTCTCATGTTATGTCGTTGTTGGTTCATCGTCTTGTTTGTGCACAGGTGTGTCCGGGTTACTCATCAGTTCTTGTGTATTGCCTTGTTGTATTGTGCCTGTAACCATTGTCATGCACTTGGGTTCTCACTATCGCACATTCATTGCATTTGACTTGTGTTTTTACTGTATAGGTTATTAAGCTAAATATGAATTACACACTGGATTTAAATGAATGAAGATCAACTTGTTGTCTGGCCGATCTTCAACAAAAATTCATCAGTGGTCACCAGCGCTTTCAAGCCCTTTTTCAAAATTAATCAGAAGTGCTCTTTTCAAACAAGCACTGAGAATATTGTGGTCAATAAAACAAAATGCATTTCATTAAAATGAATATGACAATGTATACAAAACTAAAGTCACCTAAATTCACGTTTCTGTCAATCTGAGGTCAGTGTCGTTGCCACAACACGTTGCTTTTGATTGTGTCATCTGATGTCATCATCTTTACCTTAAATGCTAAATACAACGTACTTCCCCTTCTCTTAAATCTTAAACAGATTCTTAAATGTGTGTAGCCTAGTTTATTTTAATTATTGCGATCAGTCACAAAAGTACTTTTCCAGTAACCTTATACTTCTCTTTCCATGAAGGTGTCATATGTGGCCAAACCTTAAATATTTAGTGTGTCTGAAGATCCAGGATGTCAGATGTCCTCTTTAAGGTTAAGACTTAAATTGATGCAATTTAACTATAATATATGACCTATACGCTTCGCAGACAAGTGTTTGTGCTCAAACATCCACGTCAACAAAGTAATACAGGAATTTTATTTTATTGTTTGTGTACATGCTGGATCTCCGTGGTTTTACCGGTCTGGTACTCAGTGTGTTTTGTGAATCTGAATGTCCCAATTCAATAAGGTCTTCAAACAAACTCCTTAAATTTGCTCTGTCTATTTGCCACTATAGGATTTGTGTTTACATATCTGTAGCTCTGCCCTGGATATCTCCATCTTTTACTAACCTCTTCAAGTTGTTCCAAATCTGTATAAATGTATTTTTTTCTGATTTTTTCTGAAAATTATTTTCTATATATTTTTTTTAATAATTCAGGAGACTTATTTTCCCAGCAGGTTTTCCACCTTGTATTTCTGACGCCATTCTCCTCACTCATATTTTTTACAATCAAATAAAATGTGTTTTATTGTCTCTTGTGTGTTACAGTGGGTGAAAGTCCAGTGTGCTGTTTTCCTTTTCTATGTAATGTGAAAAAAGTAATTATCTTTTCTTCTTTTGGATTTCTGCCCCACCTAAAGCTTGCCGTCCACTTGTTTTCGTACATTAGACAATGTCTATCCAGTTTCAGATATATCCCAGTATTCTTGCCATTTTTGTTTGTATGTTCCCTTATAATGGTTTTCATTTCTGCTCTACATAACGTGTAATCTTGTATATCAACTTTTTTCATGTTTTATTGATCCTTTAGCCAAAACATCTACAATCTCATATCCTTCCACCCCTACATGGGCAGGAACCCAAAGGAAAGACACATTTGGTCTCTCTATCGGATTAAAAGTCCAACGTCTTTCATTAGACCTAGCATGCTATAACATACCATCTTTCCTTGGTGTTGTTTGTCGTGTGTTTGATATAGCAGGGCACAACCTAACGCTCAGTTTGGTGTAAATCAAGGGTTTAGAGTATTTATTTTTCCCCACATTAATTTCCCACATGTCTAGTACAATTTATGTGATTTTTTTTTATTAATACACTGTATACTTTTCTTGATTTACCCCTAAAGAATGGAAGTGGAATGTGACAACATGCCCCATAGGTGGGTACATTGTAAAGCTATAGGAAGCTTTATTAAAATTAAGTGAGGTATGGAAGTATAATGGTATTGTCACGAAACACACATGGGAGAGAGTCAGCTGATCCAATTGCAAATCCAATAAATCCAATAATGCAATCCAAAATACAAAGACAAAAAAAAAAGATAAATACTGAGAAACAAGCTTGAAATCTTGAAAGTGTGGGGACATGTTATAAGGACTCTATAACAACACTGAAAGAGACAGGGCATTTAAACATCGCATTAGTGAAGTGAACTGATGAGTGACAGGCAAAATGCTGGAAAATGAAGTCAAATGTGAAAGACACCGTGAGAACGAGGACCTCTAGTGACAAACAAGGGAACACAATCCAGACTGTGGCAGGTATAACAAAAAAAAATAACAAAAAAAAAACAAAAAAACAGTTGACCTTATTGTCAGATCAATAACACTTTTTGTATTATGTGAGCTACTATACCTTGTACAATTAATACCAAATTTAATCTTGGAATTCTTCATTATTGATGCATTTGCATCTGTATTCCTACTCCCCCTAATAAACTGTGTGCATTAAAATCCCCACACCCACTCCCTTAAATAACCCCATTGCATTCAGCATATCAGTGCTCAGTCTGTTACAGGGATTATAGTAACTGATTATCATTATGCTGTCTCTTCTTGTCCAAACTTTGATTGCAACAGATTCATGTTATTTTCCTTTTGAGATGATGTATCCAGATATCACAAAGACTGTGTTTTTTCAACCATCAACAATCTTTTCTCAAGACAATTACAGCATTATGTCATTCCTTAATGGCTCCAGTTGCACCTTCACTGACATTTTCTGACTTCACAGCGGGCTAAACTGATCCACAGTTGCAGCATTTAACCTTTATCCTTATCTCCACACTTCCCATACTCATGTTCACCTGCACTACTACTTATCTGTTATGTGATAGTGGTAGATATTGCCACATGACAATATTTTTTGCACCACAGTGGTCAGGTGGAGGAGTATGCCTATTCATAGCTCTTGAATCATATCTACACCTTATCACCAGGAAGACTCGCTTCATCAAACTTAGTCATAACAGAAGCTACTGCATTTCTCCCCTTGTTTACTTCAGTAGCCCACTTTTGCCCGTCATATTAGCCTATATCTTTCATTTGTTCTTCTGAAACATCTGTTGGTTTTCCTACATGACACCTCGAATATTTTTTTTGTACACAAACAACGAACACTGCTAGTTAACTATTAGCAGTTAACTATTAACTACAATCAACAGTCATCCGTTTCTCAACACCTTCCGCTCCACTAAAGTTACTTGTTGAACTGAACAAATCAACAATTTGATTTCGCAAACATCCCTAATAATTGTTGAACGAAACAGTGTTTTGAGGAACGGAATGACCGGTAAGTCGAGTCCAGAGGGAAACTCACTCCCCCCTGACGGCAGTATCTAGAAAGTAATACAATGCCGGAAGAACTTAAGGTGATTGTACGCACCACGTTCGTGTGGAACATAATTTCCAGTTAAGAATTTACATTATTATTTTGTCTGTAACTATATGTATTGAATGTCATACCTGTAATTTAGGCTATAATCTGACTGTATTTCTTTTTTGATCTAGATTAAGTTAGCTGGTCCGGGTTTGTTTGGATGAGGAGGCGGTGTTTTGAAACGTCAGAAATTTACACATGATTTTATCGGCGTTGAATTCGTAGGTTTGAGACTTCCGTAGGCAACAGTGGGGAACACAGCATCTCTGAATAAAGGGTGAGGATTTGAGTTCACTATTCATGCCAAACATTCTTTTAGCCTACAATTTTAATCTGATTTGATAATTGATTATATGAGTCAAATGTTTTAGCAATTCGTTTTTTAGACTCAGATCTCATACTAGTCTACCTTATATTTTATTCAAACTTATTTTTGGAAATTAATGCAACATTAGCTACTTTTAATATGGAGGCACTTGTTTTTTTCTGTTTGAGGCTGATCATTTCCTGTTCATTATTGTTTTTAGATCAGAAAATGGCAAGCACAAATGGCTCATCGCTGTGTCGTCTGGGTCTAATAGTGACGCTGGCTGGTATCATCTCTCTGAGCTTGATGTTTTTCATGTTTCAATCTCCAAAAAACTGTCCTCTTCCACCTCCAAGACCTAAACAAAATATCTCTCCTGAGAGCAAGATCTCTCTTGCTAATGCAGTAGAAGACAAACCTGTTCTTCTACTATGGGTCTGGCCTGAAAATTACAGATTTGACTTCAGTGACTGCAAAAAGTTTTACAATATCGACAATTGTCATTTGACGGATGATAGATCACTCTACAACAGATGCAGATGCTGTCCTCATTTTCACAAAGCCATCAGTTGGGACCTGACCAACCTTCCTCCATCTCCTCGTCCTCCGTTCCAGAGGTGGATTTGGTTTCATGTTGAATCACCAACCAACACTCATAGAATACCAGGTCTGGAAAACCTGTTCAATCTCACTCTCAGCTACAGACATGATGCTGATATTCCTGTACGGTTGAAATTAAACACCAGGAAGAAACCAGATACGGAGTTTGTAATTCCCAAAAAGGACAAACTGGTGTGTTGGATTGTGAGTAACAATGCTCCCTCAACAGGTGTTGGCACAAGGAACAAGTTTTACCAAGAATTCAGCAAACACATCCAAGTGACTATGTTCGGAAAGGCTTATGCACATTTCTTGGATCCTAGCGAGTACTATCCTACCCTAGCTAGCTGCAAGTTTTACCTTTCTTTTGAGAACTCCATCCACAAGGACTACATCACCGAGAAGATAAACGGGCCACTTTCTGCAGGAACCGTCCCTGTGGTTCTGGGTCCTCCCAGAAAAAACTACGAAACTTTGTTCCGGCTAATGCCTTCATTCATGTGAACGACTTCCCAGACCCAAAGTCACTAGCAGAATATCTGCTTCAGCTGGACAAGGACGATGAAGCGTATCGCAGGTACTTTGACTGGAGGAAATATCTCTTTGCAACTCCTCATTTAGTACAACAAACCCAAGAGTTTATTCTGGCTATTTGCACCGCCTGTGACCATATAGGACGAACACAGAGAATATAAACAAGCTCATGATCTCTATGAATGGTATTTCAACTAAAGTTACCTCAGATTTTTGGAGTTTGTTAAAAAATTGTGATTCGTTTTTCTACATGTATTTTCTGGATGCTAATTTCTAATTCGTTTTATAGGTAATTACTTGTGTAATGATGTATAAAAAGAAAAATAAATGTCTTTTTTTTTTGGGATACTGTATTTTTAAGATCGTTTTCGTAACCTATTACTAAACCATAAACAATTATTGCACATGCACACGTGGAACAGTCTAAGTTTTACACTTTTGGTGTGACTCATGAACTTGTTATAGTCCTGCTGCAGGATGTATTAAATTTGAACAGAGCAATACACGCGAATGTCTGTAATGTAAGATATATATTATATGGGACAAACCACGGCTCTCTAGACATGGTGTCCCGACAAGTGCCTTGGTGGAGTGACATTAAACAACTGGCAGATCTGGCTCAGTCCATGAAGAGGAGATGAACTGCAGGACTTAAAGCAGAGACTCATCATTCAATGTGTGAGTAAATTTGCTGGAAATAAATCTGTTGGAATTGAAAGGACATTACTTGAGTTTATATAGATTTTCATGTCTTTCATTGTTGCCTGGTTGTTTCTTAAAATGAACAGAATGTGAACAAATAAAATGGCTAATACTGATTCATCATTTGGTGTGGTTGCAACCTGTTAGCATCTATTTAAATCACACTGTTTTTATTATATAGACCTAGCCTATTTTATTATAGCCTATATGATTAAAAATCTAAAAACTTTACTTACACAAAACGTATTGTACATTTAATATTGAATCATTTTTTTATAACTGCTACCTCATAATCATAACATTTTTTGACATACAAGTTTAAATTTAAACTTATGCCAAGACAAAAGAGGGCGCCAGACGCAAACAGTGAAACAGGAAGTGACGTGCTTTAAACGTGTGTTTTATGCTTATGGTTGAGGTGTCATGTGGTTTCACAGCAACCGAGATGTTCTGGGTTAAAAGCAATCATGAGATTATTATTATGTTTTTATTTGTCCTTTAACTCATCAGCTATTTGTTTTGTAACCCTGGTTTAGGGTTTTATTTCCTCAAACACGTCATCGTCCTACATCTTCACTGTGGTCTGAAATGATTTACACCCGGAGGAAGCACTAAAGGTTTGTAGTGTATATATTCGATCAGTTTCATAAAGTTCAACTACTATTTTAGTGTTTCACTGTAATTCTGTAAAAATATGTTCCTTTCTAAAATTATTCTGAAATGCTTCGATTTTCTTTAAGTACACATGCTTTATATTCATTCAAACAGTTTCTTGCATTTGCGTGCAATTCAATCCAACAACTATGTTTTATAGTTATATATATATATAAGTAATCATGTTTGGATAAATAATCGTGTACATGTTTATTCTTTAACATCTTTCGAATCAAACCTTACTGTATTGGGTTAATAAATATTAAAATAATTGTAATTCATAGAATTCATATTCAATCAACAACAATACGTTAATTAAATTGAAGTATTCCGGCTTTAAACTTTTATGTAAAGTGCCGAAAGGGTTAAATCAGGGGTTTCAAACTTATGATCCAAAAAAAAGCATCCGAAATCAAAATATGAACATTAACGTCATCCTAAATTTTGAAAGGCAGATATATATTTTCTATCTATATATCCAAAATAATAAAAATTATTTTGATAAAAAAAATTTTTGATAAAAAATACACAAAAAACACAGTAATATTGTGAAATATTATGACAATTTAAAATTACTTTTTTTATGTTAATATATATTAAAATGTAATTTATTCCTCTGAAAAAAAGCTGAATTTTCAGCATCATTACTCCAGTCTTCAGTGTCACATGATCCTTCACAAATCACTCTAATATGATGATTTTATGCTCCAAAAACATGCATGATCATTTCACTCCTTCTACTCACTATAATACTGTACTTCTTGCTGTAAATGTATTATGTATTTCTTTGAATCAATTTTTAAAATTTATTTTATTTTAGTGACCTAATCAGTTCCTTTAGTCTATTTTTTATTATTCAATTATTTGTACATTTTACACACTTTTCCAAAAACCTTTGCAGTGTATGTAATCTAATCTAATAAATACAACATATTTTCCACATGTATGCATATTTATAATATACATATTTCACAGTATACATTTGGTCTTTATAAATGAAAAAGACATTTATAAATGCCTTTTAATGACCAGACGTTGATATTCTGAGGACAGTGACATCTGAAAGCTTGATCAGTTTAGTGTGTGTTTTGATGAGTTATGTGATGATATGTGAAATGCTCTGCAGATCCGCGTGCGCGTCCCCATCATGCCTGTCCAGTGCAGTCACTGCGTCCAGAGACGGGCCGTGCCTGAAGCGGCCGCAGACCGGACACTCCCTCTGTAAAGACTGCTTCTTCTGGGCGTTTGAGGAGGAGATCCACCAGACCATCATGTCCGCTGGCGCTCTTTCAACCCGGGAGACCGTGGCCATCGGCGCCTGGGCGGGAAGGAGTTCGACCGTCCTGGCCCATGTGATGAAGCTCCTGAACGAGCGCTGACGATTATCGGGCTGAACCTCCTGCTGCTGTCGGTGGATGAGGGCAGTCACGGGTTACAGAGATGACTCCCTGGAGACGGTGAGAGGAACTCAGCAGCAGTAGCGAGCTGCCGCTGAAGATTGTGTCTTACGAAGAGCTGTACGGCTGGACGATGGACGCCATCGTGAAGCAGGTGGGCTTGAAGAACAACTGCACTTTCTGTGGTGTGTTTCGCAGGCAGGCGCTCGGACCGAGGAGCCATGATGCTGAAGGTGGACAAGATATGCACAGGCGAGTAATGTCTTCTCTGTGTTTCAGAGTTCATTCATTGCATTGTTTTAATTAGTATACTTAAATATATGCAATTTAATTCTCACATTTTAGTTTTGTTATATATTTCCATTTTTATTTGTGTATTATTCAACATTGGGGTAAGTCTAAGATCATCCTCTACTGACGAACAATACTAAACATAAGATAAAGTTAAAATAAAAGTCGAGCTTTAATTAAATTCACTTCTTGGAAGGATGATGATGTCATTATTGATATGGAGTACATTGCTTTCGGCAGCTTAAAGGAGTAGTTCACTTTTAAAAAAACTTTTGCTGATAATTTACTCACCTTCATGTCATCCAAGATGTCCATGTCTTTCTTTCTTCAGTCGAAAAGAAATTAAGGTTTTTGATGAAAACATTCCAGGATTTTCTCCATATAATGGACTTCAATGGGTCCAAAACGGTTCAAGGTCCAAATGAGAGTTTTCAGTGCAAGCTTCAAAGGGCTTTAATCGACACTAGACCGATGAATAAGGGTCTTATCAAGCGAAACGATCGCTCATTTAATAAAAAATAACAAAGTTTAAGTTTTATAAGCTCAAATGCTCACCTTGCTCTGTTCTGTGATGAACGAGTCAATGCGTTCATTTCCGTTCGCTGAATGATTTGACGTTCAAATTTGAGCTTATAAAACTTAAACGTAATTATTTTTTTAAGTAATTATTTCACTTGATAGAGACCATTATTCATCATCTGGTGTCGTTTAAAGCCCTTTGAAGCTGCACTGAAACTGTCTTTTGGACCTTGAACCGTTTGGACCCCATTGAAGTCCATTATATGGAGAAAATCCTGGAATATTTTTATCAAAAAAAGACTAATGAAAGAATGACATGGACATCTTGGATGACACGGGGTGAGTAAATTATCAGCAAAAGTTTTTTTTTTTTTTTAAAGTGAACTACTCCTTTAAAGTATATAGAGCCAATAATGTCAGAATGCTAGCTTTTGATTTCATATATTATGTGTTTTTTTTTGTGTGTTAAACAGAGCATTTTTAGGACCATTTTCATCACAGTCGAGTGTGCAATTATTAGCAAGTAATGCAAAAAAATAATAATAATAATTAATTATTGTTTCCAAAACAATTTCACTGACTGTCATTTGTGGTGTACTGCCCTTTATTTGTGCTCGTTTATATTAAAACTGTAATGAATTTAAAAAATATTCTGCAATTGTTTAATTGTTATCAAAAACTAATATTAATGTTCTTAAAATAGGCATTTTTGTACTATATATATATATATATGTTGTTAAATCGTTTAATTGTGACTAATTGCATCTAACATAAGTTTGTTTACATAATATCTGTATAAATTAGTATATTTTTAGGGCTGGGCAGCATTCAAAATAAAAGTTTGTGTTTATATAATATATGTGTGTGTAGTGTCACTGTGTAAATTATTTTGTATATATAAATACACACACATGCCTGTATATATTTAAGAAATATTCGCATGTATATACTTTATATATATATATATATATATATATATATATATATATATATATTTATTTATACATACATACATATATATTTATAACATAATTAATATTATATGTAAATATAAATATTTGATATATTAATAACAAATTTTCTTAAATATATACATGCATGTGTGTATTTATATATACAAAATAACTTATACACAGTGCACCCACATATGTTATATAAACACAAACTTTTATTTTGGATGTCGATGTAATCCGTTGCCCAGCCTATTATTTATATTATATATATTTCTGCGTGTGTAAGTGTGTGTATATATAGGTGTGTGTGTGTATTACAGTATGTTTTATATAGTATTTGCACACACATATAATTATTGACAATCTTTAGATGTTGGATGCAATAAGTCGCTTATTTAATTCATTTGACTGATTTGCACTAATATATAAAACATTTTTTGGGCGGGGGGATGTTTATTTCATGTGGTAACATCTAAATGAACCAATTTAATATGACTGAATCATCCTGAAAGATTAGATTACACCTACAGAACCCTAATGTTCTATATTTTATTTAAAGTCTCAGAGTTTCATGCAGTTCAACTCGTATAGAACTGTATCCTGAAATACACTTTTGATTCTCTCAGTAAATCAGATGGAAACAAATGCTTTTGTTTTGTTGAATGAGCAGGTCACAATGCGGATGACTGTGTCCGAGACGGTGTTGATGAATGTCCTGCGGGGAATCGCCCGTCTGCCGGCGCTGCACCTCCATCAGCACGGCCAGCGGAAGGAGAGGCGCCATTCCTCGCTGCAAGCCACTTAAATACGCGCTACGAGAAAGAAATCCGTCCTCTACGCCTATTTTAAGAAGCTGGATTACTTCTCCACAGAGTGCATCTGATCGCGAACGCCGACCGGGGTCACGCTCGCGCCTTCCTCAAAGACCTGGAGTCCATCAGGCCCAGCTCCATCATAGACGCCATCCACTCCGGGGAGACGCTCTCCGTGAAGGAAGGGGTGAGAGGTGCTGGTCCAGGGGACGTGTTCTCGCTGTGGCTATATCTCCAGCCAGGCCTTGTGTAAGTCCTGGTGTTCTGCTGGAGGGCCTGAATCGAGGTTTACCCAAGCTGGGCATCGGGAAACATCACCGTCTGCACGGGAAACTTCTGTCCCAGGAGCCTCTGACCGAGCAGGAGGAGAAGAAGCTGAAGGCTGTGGACTTCCTGACGAAATCAAGAGTTTAAACGTTTTAAAAACTATTCATTTGAAGTTTTTTAACATGCTTGGGATGGTTTATAATGTGAGGTGTTTTCATTAGTGTGTGTCGGCCTCCAGCGATCGTTCGCATTTCAACCACAGGGAAATTGTCACACATCTGTTCATAAGTTAAAGACAAATTACTACCCTGTGCCATTCAAAACCAGTGACACTCTTTTTAAAGACAAACATTAACTTTCTCAACTTACAGAAGGAACATTTAAGATGCTTTTTTCTCTTATTTAAACAATAAAAATATTAATCATTTCTTATTTAGTTTTTTTTTTCCTCTGAAATTAAGACATTTTGGATGCAACTCTCTTGAGCAGGTACTTATTATGAATAAGTAATTACTTCACGGCTGCTAAAAAAGTATGGGTAACACTTTACTTGAAGGGGTGAGCATAAGACTGACAGGACACCTTCATAACCATGATATGAATATGAAGTAGGGTTTATGCATGTTTGTGACGACTGTCATTACGTGTCATTCGCTCAGTAATGACATTTTGAATGCAAATACGACATTGTTTGAGAGCTCTTTGTTATGACAATTTGACATAAAATGAAGTGAAACTGTCATGTGGTTGCTTTGACGTTGGCTGTCATGAGGCCATTATAACTGTCATGAACATGTTTCGTGACCTCAACTAGAGTGGTACTAATTGAATTTGTCATTAAAAAGTTATAATGGCTTCATGACAGGCAATGTCAAAACCACCCACCTGACAGTTTAATGTAATGTTAAACAACAAAGCTAGGTGGTTTAGGTTTAATAATTAATCTGCTATGTCATGTTTTCTGAATTAAGTTAATTATCTCAGAATTACTAATAATTTTAATTTTTCATGGAAAACAGTTTTTGCTCTGTTTTTCTGAGTTCTTAAAATAATCAAGTCCTTAATTCAGAAAAACAGAGCAAATTTGTTTTTTGTTTTTCATGAAAAATGATCTCGTAATTCTGAGTTAATTAACTCATTAATTCAGAAAAACAGAGCAAAAACTTTTTCCCTTGAAAAATTCTCTTGTAATTTTGAGATAACTTTTACTTGCACTGATATAAAGTAGCGAGACTTTCTTTTAGTTGTCCTCTTTCATAGACAGTTATTTTGTTCTTGCTGTGTATTTTGTCTAAACTCTTAATATTTTTATTATTTAATAAGTGAAGTGCGCTGTTTCTCTCGCGAGGAATAAATCACAATTTCACTCTTTCTCAGCATGTGATTGGTTGTTCGCTACTGATGTCACACCTAAACTCCTAAACTCAGGATCAGGTGATGATCCATCCATCCATCCAGTTTTGGGGACCCATGGCGGCGCACTGAGGCGTCCCCTCTTCGTGTGTCCTGGTGCGCGCGCCAGGAAAACGGAAGATATACATCTTGTTCGGCTTGAGCCAGGGATCACAGTGATGCAAAAATCATAATTCTAGCTCAAACGGTCTAGGAGTTATGTGCAATTTAGTACTTTTAAATTTTTTTTTCTAGCAAATACAATAGGTTTTCAGCACTTCGTGCTTGAAAACCTAATAATGAGAGACCTTTTTGACGATTATAGTGCCACCTATGATCCGATCTCACGAAACTTTGCATGCTTCTTAACCATGTTAGGACACATATGCTCATCGATTTTTGTGAAGTTGTGACTTTTTTGGGGGGGGGGATTTATTGGCTTTTGGCTGTATTTTTGCCAGGGACCACATTCTAAATGACCCTGTTGTATTCAACCAAATGCAAAATTTCAACCTTTTTCAATAATTATTTATCTAGAGAGTCCAGAGAATAGGCCTAGACTGGTTTGGTCCGATTGGGCAAAAAACCAGGGACTAGTTCGCAAAAGTATAGGTTTTCAGACAAAAAACGACATAGCAGTTTTTGGACTGAAAAAACAAGACGAAAATTTAAAAAATCTGTTAGATTTCATTAATTCAAATGTTTGTTTCTGAAGTCACGATTTAGCACAAGTAAAATTGAAAAAAGGGAAAAAAGGCAACTACATTGATAATGTAACTGGAAAAACAAGAAAATGAATGTCTGGTTTCCATTTTAAATTTTTTTCATTTGCATTTTATGGTCAGAAAATTGAATTGTGAAAGCGTTACACGGACCAAAATACGACCCATAAATCGTAATCCTTAACTGCGTCCCAATTCGCATACTTATACTACGCCATAAGTAGCCTATGTTTTTAATAGCCTATAATTTAATTCAATTGAATGGAGTATTTTAACTGTGACGAGATGATTGACAGGTCAGTTACGGCGATAGGATGCACGCGACAGATCTGTCCGTTAAAGATGTTGAAGTAGGCTACTACGTCCCAAAGCTTGCCTACTCTTTTATTACACACTCAAAAGTATGTACTTTTTGTTATAAAGACAGGCACTAAAGAAGGCTTTAGTGCAAATAATAGGCTATGCTCCCCCGCCCTCGGAGAAATCTCACGCCAAGCTAAACTCAAAAGTTGGCAGCTCTGAATAAATAGTTGTAATGTTTTCATTGGCTGCCGCCGGTGTGGCGCTCTTCGACCAGCAGAGGGCGCTGCAGTGAAGCGAGTTTCTCTGTTGTGTGTTCAGTGTGATGTTTCGGGGGTCCGGTCCTGTCCAGCAGCCACACAGACCAGCGTCTGAGAACAGCAGGAAAAACTTGAGCTCAGACTTGTCTTCTGAAACGAGCTCTACACATCGTCTTCAGAGTCGGATTAGGAGCAGAGCACTTTCGGAAGCGTGCAAACATGGACGATCTGAGGTAAAACGCATATTCCCACATGTTGTTTCCAGTCAGACACAAACATAGCGGAAAAATAAGAGAGGGAGAAGGAGAGGGAGAGAGGCTAACTACAGTAGCCAGTGAGCTAACGCTCAAGAGCTGTGATACAAAGTAACGTTAATTCTTTCTCCGAACGCGACGTCATAGTGATACAGTGTAACTCTTGACGTTCCGTCCCTTCTGAACGCGCTATTAGTGTCTGTTACAGTTACAATATTAGACTATCATGTGTCAACATCAACCAGAATAATGATACTGAGGGTGACTGTTTGTTGGGCTGTACGCGGTTTTCCTCAGTTGGGAAACATCTTCAGTCATTATTAATCTCTTTCAAATGATGCTGCTTATTTGAAAATTCATTGTTTGTCTTTAATTAAATATTTCCCCCCTCACACATTCAGTCAGAGCCTAAACGCGTTGCTGGCATAAGTCGAGTCAAAGTTTATCAGTAATCGCAGGTTGTAGCTCCAGAGATACAAATAGGATCACAGTATGAGCTAAGACTTCAAAATAAACTTAATAAATATAAAATATAATACAGCTACGCCTTTGTATGTGTATGTGTAAACGTTAAAATGTGATACATATGCAGTGTGTAGTTCAGTATGAGTGGAACCTTTGCAGTGAGAATGAGTGTCGTATTGATGACCAGAGAATGATGAGAACGAACACCTGAAAATACTGCAATAATCGAACGAGATTTTGTCATTTTCAACGTTGCTTATTGTTCAGCATTGTTGCCTAATTCGATAAAGCATTTCCTATTAGAACTGCATTCGATTGATTTGAACGTGTTTAAATCCACAAGAATCTGCATTAAAGAATAAGAAAATGTCTAATGTAAATAAAATCTCAGGCCTTCTGATGAGTTTTCACAGAACGATCCAGCCCTTCATGGTTGCTGTGGGATGAGAGACTTGACAGATGTGTATGTATTGGTTTTGTGATGCTGTTTATGAACTGCTGGGGGTATTCCAGAAAGCAGGTTATGTGACATACCTGGATAAGTTTACTCTGAGTGTACGGATAACTTTAACTTCCATAATAATAATTAAAAAAGGAGGCTTCAGTGAGCGTAACAGATTTCACACAATATTATTATATAGTAATATATAATAACATAATAAAGCAATATTATTTCCCTCTAATTTATTTTTCTTATTTTATTTTCTTCTCACACTTCTAAGATGTGCATTCAAAAGTTAAATAATAATAATAATAATAATAATTTTCTATATGGGATGCATTTCACAAAAAATGTGCAATTAAAATGTAAAAACAAAAAAATAAACGTATACAGCTATATTATCTTTGAACGCACGGACTGTTTTTTTTAGGTAAATCCGTCTTTTTTTAAATATACATATTTAGCATCAAACAAACAAAATAATTATTGTTCAAACTATGCATCATCTTTTATCACATGGCTTTTGTTCTGATTGGTCATTTGCAGCATTCAGCGGTCATATATTTCTGAATGATCAACCGTTGTCCAGAGCTCATCTGCTCAGTGTTTCCTACACAGCCCTCTGTGTCTTTGCTGTTTCTACTAATAACATAATCTGTAATTTGATCATTTGAACTGTACAGCAATGGCATGGTCATGGGTTCGAATCATGCAATGCAACTAATAAGCCTTGAATGCAACAAAAGTCACTTTGGATAAAATGCATAAATGTTTTAGTTGCATTTGATTCATGCAATGCAACTTATAAGCCTTGAATGCAACAAAAACATTTATGCATTTTATCCAAAGTGACTTTTGTTGCAAAAATGCAGACGCAAGTCACTTTGGATAAAATTCACTAATAAGCCTTGAATGCAACAAAAGTCACTTTGGATAAAATGCATAAATGTTTTTGTTGCATTCGATTTCATGCAATGCAACTTATAAGCTTTGAATGCAACAAAAACATTTATGCATTTTATCCAAAGTGACGTTTGTTGCATTCAAGGCTTCTGAGTGCATTTTATCCAAAGTGACTTACATTGCATTTTTACAAATCAATTCACTTTGGATAAAATGCATAAATGTTTTTGTTGCATTCAAGGTTTATAAGTTGCATTGCATAAATGAAATGCAACAAAAACATTTATGCATTTTATCCAAAGTGACTTTTTTTTTTTTTTGCAGAAATGCAACGTAAGTCACTTTGGATAAAGTGCACAAATGTTTATTACTGCTTATACGTGGGATGATGTGAAGTTAGACAATCATTATCACGTTATTGTTTTGCTGTAATGACTGGTTGACTGCATTACTTCTGCAAACCACAGGAATAATTTGACATCTGAAGAAGGAAGAGGTAGTGGTAGTTCATGTTGTTTTTTGGGTTGGAGATCAGAGGCGACTGTCTTCAGAGCAGGATTGCGTCCCGGTGTGGCTGGAAGAGCCCGAGTGACGGGCGAGTGCATGCCGTCAGTGAGTTTGGATGTGATGGTTTGAGTACAGGGAAATCCAGTGCCTGTGTTTGGAGTGGGGAGGAAACTGAACTGACTCACTGGTGGGTCAAAGGTCGAATGAGAGGAGTTTTTCCAACCAGCTGCTCACAGTGGAATGCTTTATTAGCTTTGTTAGAGGCGATCAGTGTTTCGGATTTAGAATTGGCCTGTTGATGAGGTCAAATGAGTTTGGACACTAATGCAGCGCTCTATGAAATCCATTAGTATTTTTGGAAAAAATTCTGTGTTTTCAGTTTTAATTGTTCTAGATTTTCATTTTTAATGGTTTCCACTAAATTCCAATAACTAAAATGGATGTCTTATCAATTTCATTAATAACACATATTTAAAAGTTTATTAAAATTTAAACAATAATAAGGCCCTATGAAATGTATTTTATGTTGTTTCTGGATCCTGTTTTATGATTTAACACACGTTTATTACCAAAAATGGTGGAAATCAAATGAATGCATGACCTTTTTTAACTGTAATCAAATGAAATTTGCACCATTCTTTTATTTTTTTACCAAACAAAGTGCTGCACCACCAAGGTTTACAGTTTTAATTGTGTGAAAAAATTGAGAAAAAAATAGTTTTAATAAATTATTATTATGATTACTTTGAGAAGTACATTCTTCAAAAGTAATATATTTCATAAAAAAATGTCTTTAAGTCAGACCAAACTTTTATTTTGATGGTGTGCCGTGAAGACCTTTTAAGGTGAAATTGGTGAAATGCTTCTGAAGTGACTTAAAGCAGCTCTTGAGATGAAGTTCATGTCCTCATGTAGTGAGACGGCAGATGCTGAAAACATCTCATTTTACACCTCAAACACTTCCGAGGGGATCATTTTAAGTAGTTTGGCACGCAGGGTTTGTGTGTGTGTGTGTGTGTGTGTGTGTGTGTGAGAGAGGGAGAGTGTTGCTCAGGAGACATCCAACACACACACACATTTTTTCCAATTGGCCTCTGCATATAAACCTCAGTATTCTGGTTCTCACACAAGGTTGTTGCGGTCACACAGGTGCACAATGAGGGTGTTGTTCAAGCGAACGCTGTTCCTCATTGGATAAGTCGTCAAGGTAGTTGTTTGTGGAGAATTGCAGAAAAATTATGATTTGTCTGTTTATTTATTTAAAGAATTTGGCTTTTGCCCACTCAACCACTTTTGTGGAGTAAACACTTGATCATTTCTCATCGGACGAGGTAACGCTCGTCTGTGGTTTATTTAAATAAGACATATAAAATAATACAGTAAAACAGTGATATTGTGAAATATTATTACATTTCAAAATAACTCTAATATACATTTTCCGACCCAATTAAAAAGCCATGGTTTAGATTTAAATATGCAAAAGTTAAGAGTCTGTGATTGGATCATTATTGCAGTGATTATTATGTTTGGGAACAGATCTTCTAACCCTGAACTGATGGAGTGTGTAGCTTTTCATTTCTTAAACACGCATTTAGGAACTAGAAAGAAACATCATGACTATATTCCACCGAGTCCAGACCTAGATGGAAATAACATCACAACATTAATTTACATCAATATGTTCATCAAGTCTCCTCCAGCACATCACACACACTCTCAGTGAGTTTAAAGAAGTAGTTCACTTTAAAAAAAAAATGTTTGCTGATAATTTACTCACCCCATGTCATCCAAGATGTCCATTCTTCAGTTGAAAAGATATTAAGGTTTTTGATGAAAACATTCCAGGATTTTCTCCTTATAATGGACTTCAATGGGGTCCAAATGGTTCAAGGTCCAAATGAGAGTTTCAGTGCAGCTTCAAAGGGCTTTAAACGACACCAGATGATGAATAAGGGTCTTATCTAGCGAAATGAGCTGAGAGTCATTTAAAAGATAAATAAAATGAGAGTCATTTAAAAGATAAATAAAAAAGTTTAAGTTTTATAAGCACAAATGCTTGCCTTGCTCTGTTCTGTGACGCGCGTTTGTGACTCTCCTGTTCGAACTTGTTCATCAAAATGAACAAATCTTTTTCCGAGTCATAACCAAATGAGATATTGAGCATTTGTGCATATAAAACTTTTGTTTTTATTTTTGAAATGACCACTCGTTTGATAAGATCTTTATTCATCGTCTGAAATCATTTAAAGTCTTTTGAAGCTGCACTGAAACTCTCATTTGGACCTTGAACCGTTTGGACCCCATTGAAGTCCATTATATGGAGAAAATCCTGGAATGTTTCCATCAAAAACCTTAATTTCATTTTGACTGAAGAAAGATTATTAAGCATTTGCTTATTTAATTTTTTGTTTTTTCTTTCTCTGGGTTTTTGTATTTTGAAATGTAATTCATTCCTGTGATCAAAGTTGAACTTTCAGCATCACATGATTGTTCAGAAATCATTTAATTTTATTTTGATCATACCATTTTTCCAGGATTCTTTGTTAAATAGAACAGAAATATAATTGTAACAAGTCACTTTTGATGCATCATTTCTGAAAAGAATAATAGCTTTATAAATAATCGGACTCGCCTCAAACTTTTGAATGGTATGTGTCATTTTCAGTTGAAATGGATTCAGAAGCATTGTGATCATGCAAACACAGAACTCATCCAACCTCGCATCAACGGCTTGATTGATCACATAATACTTTCACTCTCTGTATGCATAGAAAAAGTGCTTGTCACTGGAATATTTTCACTTTGTGCTGGTCAAGACATGGTGTGAGGAAAAGGGAGGATTAGAAAAGTATCATGGCAGTAACTCAGACTAAATCAGTTCCCCTTCCCAACACACACACACACACACACACACACACACACACACACACACACACTGTTCCATGGCCCAACCTGCCCTCAGACCAAGGCTTCAGGGTCCGCCTCACTTCCTCAGGAAACAGTGGTAAAAGGAAGTGGCTTTGTGTTGAGCTCTATGGCCACACTTTAACCCACTCCAGAAACACAGAGCGTCTGAGATGAGTCAGAACAGTGCTAACATGTCCTTTAAAGGCATAGCCCACCTGAAAAATAACTTTCTGTCATCATTTACTCACCCTCGTGATGTTCAGAAACCTGTATGGCTTCCTTTCCTAGGAGCAAAAGGAGATTTTTTAAAGAATGTTGCGTTCCAGACAACATTATATGGACAAACGAACACTTAAAGGAGTAGTTCAAACTTTTGCTGATAATTCACTCATCCCCATGTCATCCAAGATGTCCATGTCTTCTTTCTTCAGTCGAAAAGAAATTCAAGGTTTTTGATGAAAACATTCCAGGATTTTCTCCATATAATGGACGTCAATGGGGTCCAAACAGTTCAAGGTCCAAATGAGAGTTTCAGTGCAAGCTTCAAAGGGCTTTAGAACGTACACCAGACGATGAATAAGGGTCTTATCAAGCGAAACCAATAACAAAAAAATAACAAAGTTTAAGTTTTATAAGCACAAATGCTCGCCTTGCTCTGTTCTGTGATGCCTTCTCCTGTGTTCGAACTCGTCTGTCAAAATGAACGAATCTGTTTTTCGTGTCATTTGGTTCATTCAATGAATCGAAATGAATGAATTGATTTGGCAAAAGATTTGTTCATTTTGATGAGTTCGAACAGGATAGTCACGAACGCGCTTCACAGAACAGAGCAAGGTGAGCATTTGAGCTTATAAATCTTTAACTTTGTTATTTATTTAATAAATGAGTGATCGTTTGGCTTGATAAGACCATTATTCATCGTCCTTTAATCGTTTAAAGCCCTTCTGAACAGTTTGCAGTTTGCACTGAAACTGTCTTTTGGACCTTGAACAGTTTGGACCCCATTGAAGTCCATTATATGGAAAAAATCCTGGAATGTTTTCATCAAAAACCTTAATTTCTTTTCCACTGAAGAAAGAAAGACATGGACATCTTGGATGACATGGAGGTGAGTAAATTATCAGCAAAAGTTTTTTTTTAAAAGTGAACTACTCCTTTAAACATTTGTAGGGCAACATTTGTTTGTGTCACAAAAGTAAGAAAGACAACAATAGGGCTACACAATTAATCCAAACACAACCGAAATGGCGATATTGCTCAATGTGATTATCAAATCGCAAAGGCTGCATATGAATTAAATAATAATATGCGCTGTGTTCATTTATACTTCGTTTTCATCGTCTCAAAGCATCTGAGATTGCAGTAAATTTAGCTAATTTTCATCTGCTCTTTTTTTAACATGCACTTGTTCTCAAACTTGTAATGAGAAGCACTTTTCAACAAAATATATTCTTGGGATCCCTGTGATTTTCCGTCAGAATACAAGTTTAATGGTTTAACGATTAAAAATAAAGAAATTAAGATGGTTATAAATGATAAAAATCTAATTTTACAGTTTTATGTATAATAAAATTATTTTGTAATTATTATTAATAATTTAATAATAATGATGATAACAATTATTATTTTAGCCGTATTGATATATAATACAATTTTGACCTAATTGTGCAGCCCTACAAATAAGCACAGTACACTGTAAAAAAATATTGTTGGTTTAACTTAAAAAAAGTAACCTGGTTGCTAGGAATGCACCGATATGACAATTTTGGCCGAATACCAATAACCGATAATTCTTTATATTTGAAAGCTCGATAACCGATATTTTGGCCGATAAATCTAAACCTAAATTTTTAGACAATTTTTGATTTTCCTCATTAAAAGCCAAGATACAAACACAATTATAATGTTCTTATTTTTAATGTTGTGTAGCCGATATGACAGACTTGCGCAGCGCATTTTGCACTTTAACTGGATTTTCCTTTTTTAAAGTGATTTCAATCGTATTTTAGCAATTTAAAAGCATAATTTTGAACAGTGCACATCTAAAGTGCCTCAGCTCAAGGAAATAATACATTATTTATCGGCTTTTAGATATCGGCTAAATGTTCTTGTTGGGCCGATAACGATAACATTAAAAATGATCATATATTGGCCGATACTCGATAATGTGGCCGATATATCGTGCATCCCTACTGGTTGCCTTAATTTTAATTTCATTGAAATGGAAAAATTTAGTTAATACAATAAGGGAGATTGATTTAATCACCAGAAACTCAAAATATTATGTTTTCTGATCTATATCAATTATCTAAGTGGATTTAACAAAAGAAAAAATGTTGTGAACACTAAATTTTTTTTACAGTGTAGATCTGGATTTTTTTAAAATCGCATTTTAAATTCGCATTTTAATCACGTTTTCTATTATTCTTTTTTTTTTTTTTTTTTTTGAAAAACCACGATTACAATGTTTTCCCCAAATCATGCAGGCCCACATCACAACCCATAAAAGTTCCCTATTTGATTTGTATGCCAAGTTTTCTGAAGTCATCTGGCGCCTTGTGTGAGAAACGCGAACATGCATTGCGTCAGGCTTGAGGTCAGTGATGCCAGACATACAGCGTCATGTTATCCGAAAACTATTTTCAGTTTTTCCTCTCTCATATTGATTAGTTTCAGTCATCATCAAAATTCTTAAGGAAAAATAATCTTAGACATCTGGGAAGTGCAGTCAGTCACACACACATCTGAAACAAGGTCTTTTATGTGTGCCATTAAACAAGGCACGTAGAATCCTTAATGTGTATCTTAATAAAGTTAGCAGCTTTTATCAGTGGAGAGTCTTTGACTCATAACTCTGTCATTTCTAGAGTATTGGCCTATCTGTTCTCACTTACGATCGTGGCGTGCGCCGAGGGCGATCAAAGCCAGACTTTGCCATGTGTTTTCCTGCTGTTATGAGGTGATTCAGATGAAACGCTCGGACAGTCCCTCTCTGCATGGCCTTTTCTTTCTCTATTTCCTTCGACCTCTTTTTTCGATGCCCCGCTCCCCCTCTCCCTGCTTGGCAGGGCGTCCGGCCCGAGACACAGCGGTGATTGTTTCCTGATGGCCTTGGATGCTCCAGAGCTCGTAGTCACAGCAGAACTCTTCCCTCATGAGTGGATTTGGGAGATACTCCCTCCCTGTAAGCGCTGCTGAGTAAAATGTTCCACGTAATGCTCATCAAAGTTGTGTGTGAGATCCACAGAAATGTGCAGATGTTTATTCGTCCATCGTGCGTGGTCGACCGAATCACATGCACGCATACAGAAAGTTCACCAGGACTGAAACCAAGTTCTTCACACATAGGAGGGTTTGATTTATTTATTTATTTTTAAATATATTTTGATTAGCTTTTAATTATAATACTTTCAGAGACCAGAAAGAATGCAATCGTTTACATGCATCTATAAGCAATGCAAAGTAAAAAATATCCTGCACATGTTTGCAGATGCTAATGCATAACAATGCACAGATTAAAAGAGCACTTAAGTATATTATTTAGTGTTTTCAGGTACAAATATCTAAATATTCGTAAATCAAGATATATTTATTTGAGATGCAAAATGACCTCATTGAAGAGTTGATAAAAATGTATTTTTATGCTTAAAACAAGAAAAAAAATATCACTTGCTTTCACTTGCAATTAAGTTTATTTTTCTGACCCCATTGACATATTTCTTTCTTATTTTAAGCATGAACTCGCTTAATTTTGATTATTTTGTTCAGTAATTTCGCTTCTCAAGTAAATGCATCTTTATTTAAGAATATTTCTATATTTGTACTGGAAATCAAGACAAAAATACAGAGAAAGAACATCATTTTTGCCATTGCAGGGTTGTTTGTTGAAATGACAAAACGTTATCTCAATTAGGGTTTTTGTCTTGTTTTTCAGCTAAAAAAAAAAATATATATATATATATAAAAAGCACTGCAATAGATATAGAGAGTTAATTTCTCAGATTGAATTAAAGTATATTTTGTCTTACTGCGCTGTAGATTTCTTTTCACAGGCTTTGAACTTTTTTTATACATATTAAACAAGTAAATTATGTGCTTACCTTACAGCAAGACAAAATACACTCGAGTTCAAGATACTATGAAATCTATGAAAACAGATCTTATGCAGGGCTGCTTTTCAAGCAAATATATCTACTTTCAAGGATTTATAGATACTGGAAAACAAGTTAAAAAAAGCCTACATAACTTAATGCAGGTCATTCACACAGAAAGCATTTTTGTGTTTAAAATCACAAGGCGGGGAAGGTCTAGAGATGTGCTTTTTAAAAGTTAAACTTCTTTTAACTTGAGCGCTGTGTTATTAGAACGCCGTGTAATACATTAGACGCAAGGACATAACCAAGGTTTAAAAATTAGTGAGGTCCGGGGTGTTGTGTAAAGAATTGTTCTATAATAATGGTTAGACCATTGAACCCTCATTTCCCCATGGACATTAAGCTGCGTCCCTTTTTTTAAAGGAATTTGCCATATATATATATATATATATATATATATATATATATATATACACTCAGGGGTTAAATTTGTATTTAATTAGGTGTGGGGTAGTCTAGGGGGTTCGTGGGTATGCCGCGGATTTAGTTTTGTGAAAAGAAATATAGAAAAAAAAGTTGGTCTAGCAAGTCTTACATTTCTGTAATTCACTCAGATGTAACACAAATATGCTGGCTAAGTAGTTTTTAATAGTCTTATACATTTCTTACAGATAATCACGATGATCTTTGCATTTGTCTTGCCGACAGTAATATTGCTACGAAAACAAGCAAAACAATAAATAATAATCCAAAATAATTTCAAAGCTTGTGTTTTGGAAAAAAACATTATTATGTCACTAACCCTAGCATACAACTTTCCACTTAAATAACTTCCAAAATAGTTTTGATTTATTTAAAAAAAAATACTTCCTTTGATCTGAGCGGTACAAGACTTGGCTACTTTTCCTAAGTTTGCCTCCTGAACACACACACATTTTTTTTTACTCAATTCTACAATGTTAAGTGGGTGAAAAAAACCTCCTTAATCTTGTATTTGGGTCAAAAATGGGCACCCATAGAAATGAATGGGGAAAACTGTAATTTAGAGCATTCTAAAATAAGACAAAGTGTGGTGACAGCAAAATCACTTCATCTTTAGGTTTTAGCTCTAAGAACTTATTGGAATGATATTTTAATGTAGTTAAAAAATAATAATAATAATAAATAAGCATAATTTACATAGAAAATATGGTACTTTTTGAAGTAAATAAATTCAAAAATACCCCCAAAATAAAATAAAATGGATATACACCATAAATGGATAGAGAAAACTTTATTCGAAGACAGTGATATAACATTTATAATAAATAAAAATTATTTATTATTTATCTCTGTGCCCACATTTGTCCACTATTACAGAATTAAGGGCTATAAAGTGAATACGGTTTGAGGGCTACTTAGCTAATCAGAATGATAAAATCAGTTAGGTGAGATGGTTGAATCCAAATTAATGATCATAGTGATCGTAGCACTCACTGTCACATAATCTCTGATTATTCTCTATTACTCGTGTTTGTGGGGTGTTTGTGGTCTTTTCCTGGTTTAACACGTTGAACTGGGATAGAGAGTCCGTCAGCGCTTATCGAAATAACCATCCAATCAGATTTGAGCTGTTACGAGTCGGTTGGATGTTCTCACTTTCACTGTTTGCGTAGGTGTCAGGAATAGACAAGGGACCCCTGTCTGCTTGGCTTGAAGTCCCGCTGGGAAGAGCTTTTATTTTGGGTGCCAAGTGTCAACTTTCTACAGGGGTGGGGTCGGGTACTTGAGATTTCTCTCTAAAATATCCGTCAATCCTCTCCTTTAACTCATTTCATGCTTTCACTCATGCTCTCGCTCCTCCTCAGGCGTCCACGACCCCCCTCCGTTGGTCTCGTTTCTTCTCTCGTTGCTCCCGGCTGTCTTGTAACTGTAGCTGTCTTTTCTTTCTCTGTTGTTTCTTTTGTGACCTGTGCTGCAGTCATCCTGTTGGCCCCCTCGCTCACCCCCTCCTGCCTCTCTGTTATAAAATATCAGAGTAAGTTTGGTTAGAGGGTATAGAGTTTCCTTTGGTGAGGTCGCCAGCTTTGGCCTCTGGTCTCCAGTCATAAACAGGCAGAGTTTGACCTCTTCTGACCTGCAGGAGAACGTCCACTGGTTACACTGACCAGGACTTATATTAGACCTATCATGCACTCAAAGAAAAAAAGTTCGGAAACACTGATATAGGGAATAACTGACTCATATACAACTAATATGAGTAAATGTTGGCTAAAATAGTTCATTTTTAATAGTAATGTTTTATTTATTTATGTATTAACTGAATTATTCATGCATTTTATTCAACATTTCTCTCGCTTCTTCCATAATCTTGAATTTTTCACTTACTGTTTGTGTCAGCACTTGCTTTTCTGATCTTTATATCTTGTTTTTTAAATATAATTTCACAACGATTTTTATCAGGACTTGTTTTGACCCAGAAATGTTTTTTAATTTATTACAATAATCTTTTAATGAGTTTTCTTTTTAATACGATTGAATGAATTTAGAAAGTCTATACTTAAAGCTACACTGTGTGATTTTTACCCCCATCTAGTGGTGAAAAGGTATATGGCCATCCAGTGAATATTAGTTTCTGTTTCTCTCAATTCTGATTTCGTTTTTAACTCCTACGGTGGCCAATGTAGTCCAAGATTAACATGGCTTCCAGTTCGACCTCGTCCATGTGTGTTAACTCAAACGTGAAAGGCGAAGCTTGAATTAACGGGTATGTCCCTCTTTGGCTAATGTACTTTCAAGATGGTGGGGCAACATTAGAACCTCTTAAACGTATGTATTTTCAATGGCATATTACACACTCACGAGAATACTTTATTACTTGAACAAAGTAAATATACATTAATGAGCACATATGTTTTTGAAAGAACTAAGTGTTTTTAGCTAAGAATAAACTAAGAGTTACACAGAGTAGCTTTAAAAACAAACATACAGATATTAATATATACAACACAATAAAAACGGCACATTTCTGCCTTCTTTTCATCTTTCTTGGACCAGGAATAGTAGAACTGGCATAGAGTTTTGTTCTTTCTTTAATTATCACATTTCCTTTATCAACTTGGTGGCGGGTAATAAAATAAATACCTCAGAAAGATCACATACAAAATATCTAGTCATTTTTCTAAGACTTAAATTGAATTTCATAAAATGTTTTATTTTATTATATTGTTTGCTGAATCCGCCATGCAGTAGCAAGTGCATTTGTGACTGGCGTTTCAGAAAGCAACACACACTCATCATGCGTTCAGATGCTGTGTGTGAAGGAGTTTAGTGGGAGTCCTGTTGCTGTTTAACCATTAGGGCTGGTTTTCTGGAATGTAGTGCTTTCATGGTTTCTGGTATTTTTAAATATAGGTGGGTGATAATGGGTGGGATCACAACAAGTGGAATGAACACCAGCCATTGTGAGGCCGTTTGCGCTACATTCCTAGGCCGTGTCACAGTTCAGCCCACACACTCCCTGCCTCTCTCTCTCTCTCTCTCTCTCTCTCTCTCTCTCTCTCTCTCTCTGTTAAATTTTTTGCAATTCAATTTCAAATTTGCTTTATTAGCAAAACTGCGTAACACAATGGTGCCAAAGCATCAACATATTATGTATAAATAATAAAATAAATCTTAAATGTAAATAAAATCTTAATAAATAAATAAATACATTGGTTTGCTCTAGAGAATTAACTGTCTCTGGCGTATTGTGAAATGTGAATATCTAACACATATTTCAGCCACTAGTGCCAGCTGTACTATCATTTTCTAGAGTATAAGAACATTTTTCTCAGTGTACACTCAGTTCAAAGATGATGATGGAATCAGAGGATTCAAAATCTCTGCTTCATCCCTGCATCTCTCTCTCTCTTTCTCTAGCTAATGTGAATATAGCTACAGACACACACCTTGATCCGAGACGTTAGGGGAGGGTTGCCCTTTTTGTGGGGAACAAGAAACAATTTTCCATTTGTTTTGTTTCCATGCTCTTTGCTGAATTAGAGAGGGTGGTGCCAAACGTTTGGCATTGTTTTTACCCCAAAGGTCTTTATTAATGGGCCAAGATACAGTAGAAGCAATAAGGAAGTACTTGTTTTAATGCATTTCTTATTTGGACAGGTAAAAATGGCAATATGGTTGTCATGTAAAGGAAAATAAAATGACACAGGGTTAATTGACGTTTATCAATTTTGAAGGGATTGATAAAAACACGTATTAAAATAGAGTATGCTTATTGTAAGCTAGTTGAAAATCTCGAGACGTTTAAATGCAAATGGGGAATCAATAAAATGTGTGTGTGAAAGTAGACATTGATGGTAATCTGCAAGTGAGACCCCATTTACACCTGGCATTAAAATGCGATCTGTATCCGGATAAGTTCTCCGGATAATGGGGTACTTGCGTTTACACCTTGTATTTTAAATGCGTTCTAAAAGTCAAAAGTCTCTCTCTCTCTCTCTCTGTCTCTCTCTGTCTCTCTCTCTCTCTCTCTCTCTCTCTCTGCTCTCTCTGTCTCTCTCTCTCTCTCTCTCTCTCTCTCTCTCTCTCTCTCTCTCTCTCTCTCTCTCTCTCTCTCTCTCTCTCTCTCTCTCTCTCTCTCTCTCTCTCTCTGTCTCTCTCTCTCTCTCTCTCTCTCTCTCTCTCTCTCTCTCTGTCTCTCTCTCTCTCTCTCTCTCTCTGTCTCTCTCTCTCTCTCTCTCTCTCTCTCTCTCTCTCTCTCTCTCTCTCTCTGTCTCTCTCTCTCTTCTCTCTCTCTGTCTCTCTCTCTCTCTTCTCTCTCTCTCTCTCTATCTCTCTCTCTCTCTCTCTCTCTCTCTCTCTCTCTCTCTCTCTCTATCTCCCTCTCTCTCTCTCTCTCTCTCTCTCTCTCTCTCTCTCTCTCTCTCTCTCTCTCTCTCTCTCTCTCTCTCTCTCTCTCTCTCTCTCTGTCTCTCTCTCTCTCTCTCTCTCTCTCTCTCTCTCTCTCTCTCTCTCTCTCTCTCTCTCTCTCTCTCTCTCTCTCTCTCTCTCTCTCTCTCTCTCTCTCTCTCTCTCTCTCTACTCTCTCTCTCTCTCTCTCTCTCTCTCTCTCTCTCTCTGCTCTCTCTCTCTCTCTCTCTCTCTCTCTCTCTCTCTGTCTCTCTGTCTCTCTCTCTCTCCCTCTCTCTCTCTCTCTCTC